>VZRZ01004549.1:3359362-3468342 GCA_013398175.1 Climacteris rufus
AAAAACCACAAAAACCCCAACCAACCAACCAACCAAAAAACTCAGAATTCTGCACATATTTGGCTTAGTTCCTCCATTATTCACTGCAGAGAACTCATGAGAGAGCTAAGTTACATTTACTAGAATCTGAGGCAAACATCTCGTTCAGGAATCTGAAAATCATTTCATTTCAGTATTGAAACACAAAACAACCCTACTCAGTAATTGTCTTTAGCTTTTAGGTAGCTTGTGGCTTTCAAAGTGAATAGCTCATTTTGTAACTGATTGAGATTTTTACAGGAAATTAGTACCATTTGTTTGTTAAGTAACTTCTAAATTATAAGTTGTGGCAAAAATGGAGTCAATTTATGGAGCATTTCAGATTTCGAGTTTTTTTCTCCCTCATATTTAGTGATAATGACAAATCCCTTTCTAATGAAGTTTTAAAATGAAAGGAAATCTCATGTGGCTTTTTTTATCATCTATTTACTTTAGATCAAACTCTTATTGTCCTGAACCACAAGCATTATGCAGACTAAAAATGCCATATTAAATCTGTCGTTTTAATCCCAAACTATAGATTACACCATAATTTATAGGATAAAATTATAGTAACAAATAGCTGTGATGATGTAACACTATATTTCAACATGTTTTACAGCACCACAATGTTATTCTAGTGATTATACTCTAGTTGGAATAAACATTACTAAATTTGAGACAGATTTATTATGGTTTTAGACTTTCTTTTACTTGGTCCAGGAAATAGAGGATTTACACAGTAACTCTTATTAACATTAATGAGCATTAATTGCTTATCTCCCTTGTGAACCATGAGGAGTTTCTATCCCTCTGGCTGTCCTGTATGTTAGCACCTTTTATGGTTTGGTTTGGGACTGGATCATCCCTCCGGTTTCAGCACTGTGTAAAAGGAGGCACTGAGCCAGAAAAACACTTCACTCCTTCTTCCCTTCAACTCTCTTGCCCTTGAGAACCGATCCGCTCCCAGTCACTTGGGCAAGAGGACCCAGGCTAAAGCATGTGCAGTCTGTGTGCAGCTCTGATGCTCTCCTGTGTGAGTAAGGGCAAACTGCACAGGGAGGTCAAACCCAGCCCAGCCTACCTGCCCCTCGTCCCAGCTGCAGAGAGCCAGGAGGCCAGAGGAAAGACCTGAGGGGATGGAGATTCTCACTTTGCCTTAATGTCATGACCTGGCAGGTATGGTCTGATTCTTCATCATATGTGTTCTGATAAGATAGTTTCAGGTTTGGGACAAATAGATGGTTACCTGAAAAATTTGAATGTCTGTTGGAAATAAATTCAAACCAGGCCTTTTTGTGAGATGCTGAAGAGTGGGAGAATCATGCAGTATCCTATTGAATGGCCACTGATTCCCACAATTCTTACAGTCATAGACAACAATCTGTGATGTTAAAAAGAACCATTTATGGCATTTTCAGCTTGTCCCAAAACAGCAGAGGAAAACCAAACTCCCAAGAGAACCTGTTCTTATGTCAGCAGCTCAGTTCTGCAGACTGCCATGGCTCCGGCTGTTCAAGTCATGAGGTTGGCAGTAAGCATTTGGATTTCTGACCTGTTTTCCAGCATCTCTAATGAAGAAAAGACTAAATCCTGTTTTCATACACAGCAGTTCATACTGTGGAGTTCAATCACCTTGGCCTGAAATAGCTGATTTTCATGATATTTGCACTATGGTACCAATACATTATAGGCATGGCTCTATTTGTCCTGCAAAAATTTCTTTCCCCATTATAAAATCAGTATTTAACTCCTATTCCCATATTTATTTTTAAATAATTTTTAGCATCTCAGAAAATAGTGTCTTTTAAATGCAGGCCCCTGCAAAGCTGATGTGTGAGGTTTACCCTTTATTTTGTGCTCCAGCCAGGATCTCACAGACCAAGTGCTTAACAGAAGTGAGTAGAAACTGGGTGATATTTCTCCATTATGACTTAAATCTTCGAGTGCTTCAGAGTACTTTGGGGCAACAGAAAGGGGGAAAATATGGAAAAGAGGGTCAGCTTTTCAATTTGGAACCTGCTTTGCTGGAATTTTTAGACACAATCTAAACCGCAGGTAATTGATCATAATGAAAAAAATGCATTAATGAAAGTAATTGACAAAAGCCAGTACACCTGTCAAAGAAGAGAAACCTTGAAAAGAAACGGCAAGCTTTTGAAGGTCAAGGCTCAGTGTGGTGTAATCCCTACCATCTGTGTTCAGGCTGGTGCTATTCTCAGACTGTCATATGCACTCACTTCTTTGAAAATAACAGACAAGGGAAAAAAAGCTTACTCGACAGGGAGCCTAAATGTAGTTAGTTTTATAGAAAATGGAAAAGCACCACTGTATAAACTTAAGATGACCCTTAATTTTCCTTCCCCTTGACCTACACACGTCCACAATTGGTTTCAGAGCTGTAGTGGCACTGGGAATGAAAATAACTAAGCGGCCAATAAAATGTCACAGTGTAACAGCGAGTTGGAATAGTAGGCAACCATACCCAATGCAATCAGCCAAGCATGGTATTGCCCTGCAAACTCACTAATCTGATCAAGAAATTTCAGCCTTTCCTTCACCTTCTGAAGGGTGAGAGGTTCTTGCCTTGAACCTACAAAGAGCTCTGGGTGGATTCCTGTGCCCACATCAAACGTGCAACCCTCAAGACTTGCTTGATTGGCACCCATGGTTGCATTGCTCTGTTGGGTGTTTGGGATGTCCTGCTCCCTAAAGCAGCTTCTGGACATTTTCAGACAGTGGGGAGAAGCTTGACACACCTGCTTGTGTGGGATTAGTGACTTGGAACACATTCATGTGCTGGATCTGCAGAACCCAGGCACAAAGGCTCAGAAAATACCCCCTGGCTCATAGTCCACAAGCACAAGGCTAGAACAGGAACCTTGGATATCCAGCTCCTAATACAGACACTGCTCAGAACAAGAAAAGCTGTGTTCAGTGCCCTGTGTTTTCTGAACTCCAACCACCAGATAACAGAGCAATCAGCCTCCTTCAGACTTGCCTTTGCATGTTTCTTGGACATTTTGGAATGCATAAAGAGAGTCTTCTTCACCCACAAAATACTGTAGCTTGCTGATCAGGTCACTTTGTGTGGTCTGGAGTTCAAATCCCTCAGGCAGACAAGGAAATTGAATTCAGGTTTCCCACACACTGACAGGATATATTAATCACAGAGTTATTATATTAAATAAGGGCATTAGCTCCTCCATGGCAGTTCTGCTTAGAAAGAAAATGTTTAGAAATCCAACTCCAGAAGCTGGAATGGAAACTCCAAGTGTCTCATCCAAACATCCTCCTAGCATCCAAACACCAAGTCCTAATGAAGTACAACAATTAAGATACGAGCTTGTCCTTATTAAGTTGTGTCAAATGCAGAGGTAGCTGCTTGCTTGCTTGTTTTGTTTCTTATTCCTCTCTTTTCAAATATCCACATACATCCCCCAGGGAGCTTGTTTGGGAAGTTGCTCCTTCCAGAAGATGGTCAAGTGTCTGCAGTTTCAGTGATCAAGCACTTGGTCTCACACAGTCCCTTCAGGTTCCTTTCCCACTCTAGTCTAGATTATTTCACACAGAATACTCAAGGATGTGAAAGATTTTCAAAACCTTTACAAAATTCCTAAATAGTCTAATTTATTTTCAAAATACAGTGGATGCATGGAGTTAGTAGGCTGGCGCTTTTTTGGTTTAGACAGTTTTCTATGAAAAGCATTCATCTATTAAAATAATAACAGAGGAATTTTTATAGATCTTTATGCTGCGATTCTGGCCAAAGCTTTCGGCGCTGCGACGGCACATCTTCTCTTTGTGAGTTCTTTTAACAGACACTTGAGATAAGCCACAGAAAAGACACTGCAGATTTTCTTCGGTCTTGAGATGTTTATTAAAACCTTATCTACAAAACAACAACAAAGAAGCAGCTCTCCTGATGTTGAAGGGCAAAATGGCACCGAGCACACTTGTCCCGATTATTTTATTCCCTAGATTGTCCAATTAGGGAGGTGTTGCGTAGGATATTTTCAATAAAAACCCGATAATCAGTTTTTCTTATCCCGCATTGTGGTACTTTAGAACCAATGGCAGAAAACACAAGTTTTTGGAGAAGAAAGGGGAAGTAGCAAAGGTAAAAAAGGAAGTTATAAAACAACACCTAAACCCTCCATTTTGGACACTATTTTTACAATATTTCATAAACCAAAATGTTTACACTTCTACCTAATTCACCTAGTGACATAACCTTACTATACAGCATTAATTTCAAAGTTATCACACTACAGGGGAAGTCTTTTCCAGGGTTTAAGATCAAATGAGGTGTATTTCTGGGGGTCAAAACTTGTTAAAGCAGAAATAGTGAAATTCTCAGAATTCAGGGTTCCAACACCTTTTTACTTCAGAGTGCAGATATATGAAACCCCTAAGCACAACCAAACAGATCCCCCAGAAGTCATGCTTCATGCACTTTGTGGGGAACTGCATATGAAAAGATCACTATTTCTATTATTTCTGAGTGACAAAAATGCTGTATTTAAAGAGCAGGTATAAATACTATACATGTTATATATACTCCTTTCTCCTGAAAAAAAAAATTTAAAAATCTGCCTCCATGCATGAAACCAGAACACACTACATAAAACATCCCTCTGTTAAATGGAGATTCCTGGGAAAACAACCACAATAAAAATAACTTATAAAAAAATAATAGTGTTCCACAAATGTCTAATTAAAAAGATTGTCCACCTCTTTAGAAGAAACACATTTTATTTGCCCTCATTAAGGTGACCTAACCATTGTGCTTCACCCTTCCCTGCCTACATGATGTAATCAACACAGTCCCTGAAAAAAGCAAACAAGAGGCAAAGAATCAGCTTTCTTTCACTGAGCTTTAATGGCCTAATCAACTTTAAGCATATACCTCAATTAATGATTCAGAGACATCCTTTTGACCCTGTATCATCTAACTCCGGAGTATGTACAGAAGTTCAGAACCAGATCTACCTTGAAAAGTGGTTCCAGAGAATCTTCACTCATGTCTTTTCCTTGCTATTCACACTCACTCAAAGTCAACATTTATCTTACTATCTTTAACTTTGACCTGAATGCATGCTCTGCTAATTGAATGAAACATCTCGCCCAGTGCACAAAGGCAATTCTTCCTCTTGTTTGCATTAATTACTCCTTTCAATTAATTCCATTTCTTTATCTTTCTCTCCACTACATGTGTTTCAGGATTTGCTTGTGGTTTGATTGTACTGAAGTCGTAAAAGCCAGGTAAGAGAAACCCAGGGAACCTAAAGCTGCATTAACACACAGGGACATCTAAAGCTGAGTACACAACTGCTCCTGTGGAAGACCTCATGGCTAAAGCTATGCTAGATCACACTGCCTTGGAGAAAATTGGAAGCCGGTACTAAAAGCAAGAAGTGTTAGCAGGTCAAGGAGCACTTGCTGGGGTGCTCACATAACAGCAATAGGAGAAGAGATATGACAAAAAAAAACAGTGTGAGACTACATTGAAATCACTTCACTTATAGCTGTAGATATATATATAAAGGAATTCCTATATAAAGGAATGAAAACTTCTAAAAATAAATATTCAAAGAAAATCACAGGCTTAGACTTACGTTTATTAATAAGACAAAAGAAAAAGAGAAAGAAAGAAAGAGAAAAGTATAAATTGAAATCTAAAACTGTGATGGAAATGCGATGAAGCCTGGGTATCCTGACACTCAGTGTTCAGTGGCAAAAAAAAAGGAAAGACACAGAGAGGAAGACAAATGTAAAATCTCACAAAATTTTTATTAAAATGCATAAATAAATATTTTTCTATTATAGATTGCAAAAAATCTCATTCTTAAATTTCCAGAGTTTGGTATTTTATGCACTGTCTTTCCAATCTCAAGGCACACCTGAAAAAATAAAGTGGGAAAGAAGTAAAAACATTCACAGGGGAAGAATTTCCATGTAGAAAGAGTGAAAGAAGCCAGATCACAAACAAAGCTACTAAAGCAATAGAGATTTTAATTTGTGATGAAGCTCGTCATCCTTCAGGAAAAAAATCTGACAGTGGCTGGGAATGACATTCTCAGCTCACAATTCTAAGCAGTTTATGTCAACATTTTTTTCTTTAAATCCTCAGGGTAATAAATTTCTTTTCTCCTACAAGATGTGTCAACTCTGGTCAACATGTAGTAAGTGCAAAATTTGTACGTTACAGCATTATTGATATGTTGCTAGTACCATCTTCTACATTTTAATTAGCTCTGCAGAAAAGAGAAGGAGCTGCTTCTTTGCCTTGTGTGTCTTTTGAAATGAAGCATTCTACAAAATGAGCGAGGATCTCGAGGGGTAAAGATCACTCTGCACCATGTGTGCAGGGGCAGGAGAGGTTCTGAAGTACCGCTTCTACATTTCAATTTGTCACTATGGTTTTGGCTCTCAAGTCCCCTTTGCTTTCTTCCAAAGCCACTGGAGAGCAGGCAGGAGTCACGAGACAGCGCACTCGCTGAGCAGGACTGCACAGTCCCATGCTTGGGCTGACAAGCTGGCAGTAGATATCTTTCATTCAGTACATCTCTATAAATTGCACAAAAAAAATGCCTGGGGAGCCTTGGTAATGAATACATCAACTTTTACCCTGCACTGTAAAAACAGCTATAAGGAAATGATTTCTATGCTACAGAGGGGGTACACAGGCTAAAAAGAAAACACAACATTTGCCAGAAAAATAAATGCCCTGCTCCATCAGAGAGATGAGAGAGAAAGATAAAGTGCTCTGTTTATTGTATTGGGTTTGCATAGCAAGGTTTGGGGAGCAGGGTTGCTACAGGGGAGACTTCTCTGAGAAGGTGCCAGAAGCTTCCCCTCTGTCCGACAGAACCAACACCAGCCAGCTCCCAGATAGAGCTGCTGCTGGCCAAGGCTGAGCCCATCAGCCACAGTCAGCACCTTTGGGATAAAGTATTAAGGAAGGGGGAAAACCTGTGCAAGCGCACCTGGGGAGAGGAGTGAGGACATGGGTGAGCAAAAGCCCTGCAGACACCCAGGTCAGTGGAGAAGGAGGCTGAGGAGCTGCTCCAAGCACTGTAGCAGAGGTTCCCCTGCAGCTCGTGGTGCAGCCCATAGTGAGGCAGCTGTGCCCCTTGCACACCCTTGCTGCACCCTTGGATGTTCATGGGGAGAAGATTCCCCAGGGGAATGCCTTAATAGGCTGTGACCCCATGAGCTAGCCACTCTGGAGCAGTTTTGTTGACAGTATTTCTGACCCTGTGGGTGACCCACAGTGCAGTAGTCTATTCCCAATGGACTGCAGCCCACGGAAGGGGCCCACACTGGAGCAGTTCATGGAGAACTGCAGCCTATGGGAAGGACTCATGTTGGAGGAGTTCATGGAGAACTCTCTCCCATGGGAGAGACCCCATGCTAGAGCAGGGGAAGAGTATGAGAAGTCCTCCCCCTGAGGAGGAAGCAGTGGAAGAAACAGCATGTGATGAACTGACCAAAACCTCCATTCCCAACTAAAACATCCATTCCAACCCTCCTGCATCGCTGCCAGGGAGGAGGCAGAGCAAATGGGGATTAAAGTTAAGCTGGGAAGGAAGGACGGTTGGGGGGAAAGCATTATAAGATTTGGGATTTTTCTATTATCCTACTCTCCTCTGATTGATAATAAATTCAATTAATTTTTCCCTGAGTCAGGTCTGTTTTGCCCATGACAGTAACTGGTGAGGGATATCTCCCTGTCCTTATCTCAGCCCAAGAGCAATTAATTATATTTTCTCTCCCCTGTCCAGCTGAGGAGAGGAGTGATAGAGCAGCTTGGTGGGCACCTGGATCCCATCAGAGTTTAAGCAGATTTTATGTCCTTCCCCTTATGGCTGGGGGGCAAACATTAATACAGATACATACAGAGTTCCTGGTTGTCCATGCCATACTGCTTGTCACTAAAGTCTTCTTTCACTTCAGAAGAAAAACTGAAAGAAATAAGAAAAAACTGTCATGTGATCCCTTGTTACCAATCATACTTATAATCTCAATTTGTAAAATGCAGAATATGGAAAAAGAATGATATAGGAAATCTCAGCTGGGAATGAACCTTAAGTAAATTTTTCCTGAAGAAATGAACAGATGAGATCCAGTAAGGACAAAGAGGAAGAGAGAAAAGAAAATCATCCTGGCTGGCTCTGGTATTTAGAGCTTTACTGATATGGGCAATAAGTAGTGAGAATAAAGGACAATAACAGTGAGAAATAAGAGTTGTAGAAGGTGTTCCCAGCTTCAGTACATGTTATGGGCTATTGAATTTACTGTCCCACTCTGGCAAACCAAACTTTTGTCCTGTTCCTGCAAACACCAACAAGTCTGTGGAGCCCATTGAATACAAGGAAGAGCTGCTGCTCCTGGAAATGCCGGATTCTGGCAGAGTTTTCATTTGGCAACAGCAGGACAGTGGTGTCTGTGGTCCCCACCTTGCTTATCCTTTGTCAGGTGCCAATTAAATCTTTGCAAATTTTGTGCTGCACTCTGATGTTTCCAGAGCCTGGAGGTACTGGGTCGAGATAATTCAGAAACAGCAGGAATTTTGTGTATTTTGCTCTCTGGATTCTTGAATTTCTCAGCCTGAGTCCAGTTTTCCACTAGCCACAGATGAACTGAGAACAAAAATAACCACATAGCCTACAACTGGAGTTGTGATTGAAACAGCTTTCTGATTTATTTGCCTCAGATAGAGTCCTTGTACAGATCCATGGAACAGAAATAGAAGTGTCTGAGATGGGGAATAGCATGTCCCATCCACCAGCCAAGCTGGATGGGCAGCTCCATTGTACATATTTATGGTTCTGAGCTGAACCCTCAGGGTAGGAGTGAACAAAGAATAGACTGTTTTTCTCCTAAAGCATCTGGGTGTAAGTCTTATTTTGCCAGCAACCGTGGTGTTTATGGGCATGTTTTACTGGAAACCTGCTGCTTCTCACAACGTTTCCTGAGTGACTGTCTTAGTAAAACTGCATCTGGAAATGACAAGCACACAGCTGTAAATCTGAAAAGCAGTGTGCAGCCCTAATAGCTAGCAGCTACAGCACAGCTGTCCTGCTGAACATTGGAAAGATTTACAAAGACAAAGCAGAGCAATGAATACGTTTCTGAGCACTCTGTGATCACATTACACCTCTTCCTCTTCCAAGATTTTTCTTTTTGCAGATATAGAAGGGACTATCACTGCTCTTTGAGTTAATGCCTTAGGCAGGTAACCTATTACTGCTTACCTGCCTAAGGCACTGTGAGTTTCTGCCCTGCACCTCTCTTCCAAAGCAATGGCTAATGCTGTATTATATAATTTTTCATTTTCACCTGAGTTGGATCCATGACAAGAGCAAGGCCATGAAAATGAGACAGCCTAAAAAAATACATACTGTTACAGTGGTTTGCAGCATTTTGTGCATCACAGGGAGTGTTCATGCAGTGGAATCATCATAAAAGAGGAAGAGATGAAGGAGATTTGTGCTTTTCATTATCATGTGCCCTAAGCTGTGAAATCCTGTAACCACTGTGGATCTCTATCTCCTGATGCTCTGAAGTGCAAGGAAACAGTGGCAGGAGGTGCACAGAGGAAACAACCATCACACACTGCAGAAATACTGACTTGGCTGACAGGAGGAATTGTCGCTCCACTGGACCAGCCATTGCCAGGGAGGACTGGGGGCTCAAGCCAAGGTGCTGGAGTATGAACAACATGGCAAATTGCCAAGCATTGTAATGAAATATAGTTGCTCTCTTCTGCATAAAATGTTAGGCAATATGCTACTCGTTAAAATAAATGCCCCACCCTGATATTTGAATAATAATATTAATAATAAAATTATTAAGACCTAAAAAAAACTTTTTCCGTTCCTAAAGCAAGTAGTTCTAATTCTCTAATTCAAAATACTTTTTTTGCAAATGTCCTGCAGGTTTGCTGAAAAGTAAAATACTTAAAAATACTAGAATCCTTAAACAAACCATCTCACTTGACCCAAGCATTTTTGCAATTCCTGCAAAAACTCATGCTTAAACATATTAATATGTAGAGGTTTGTTTATGAAAAACTAGGGGTTATTTGTGTTAAACTGGATTGTTTGCTTAAAACTAATGTTAATTTTATATATAAAAATATACATTTATATATATATATATGTACATAAGTCTGTTCTTACAGAATTCTGCGCTCCTGTGCTTGGTTTTGGATTTGCAATGGCAGAAAACCAATTATCCACTAACTTTCTTTCTGAAGGTGATGCTAGTGGATGTGTACTTAAACCTGAGCAAAAGCCTTGAGTTTGTTAATTTTGCATCTGACTATGAATTCATACCTACTGCAGACTTCAGAGAAGGCTGAATGCAGACTCTAGAAATTCCTCAACTCCCCTTTCTGTGAAACCAGATCTCTAGATTTTTGATAGTTTTTACAGAAAGGCCTGTCAATGGCTTCATTAAATCAAATAAGCCTCCAGCCAGGACTTATCTTTTATTTAGAAGCAAATAGATTGTTCCTTTATAGGTTATACATAGCCCTCCTATGTCTCTTACTCCTTTATCTATTGTCTGTTTCTGGCATTTTTCCCATTTTACAGTACTCTGTTTTGCCTATGGGATATTCCCATAGAAGGAGGAGCGAATGAAGAGGAAACTCTCACTTGGTGCCTTTGTGGGTACCTGTGGCTTGGGGAGGTGCCAAGCTTGGTCTGGGCAGCACAAGACAGGGCAGCAGTGACCTCTGACAGGGCAAAATGTGGCACATGTGTAGGGTTCACTGGGGCTGGGCACCACTTTGCTGTCATGGGGAATGCTCCTGCAGGCTGTGCTGCTGTGGGGTTGTGTTCTCTGCCTCCATCGTGCCCAGGCACTTGTGCCATGGTGGCTCTTCCACCCAAAAGCACCCCCATGGCTATAAAGGGCCACAGGGGCTGCATTGCATCCCCTACCCCACTCCCACCAGAGCTGAGCACTCATGGGGTTGCACAGACTGCTGAAGGTGCACAGCTGAACGTGCTGCATCCCTCTTTTTAAATAATGTAAACGGGGGGAAATGGGGCCCTTGAGAACCACAGCTCTGGGGAGAAGGAACTGAAACATCTTCTCCTTGACAGTTTATGCATCTCCTAGAATAATGAATGTATTTCCAGGCCCATAGGAACATTCGTTTTTCCTTTTTTGTATTCCCTTTCCCTGCCTCTCCCCCCTCCCTTTTATAGCCTCAATTTTACCCTTAGATTTTAAAATAATATCTATTTAGGATTTGGAATATTAAAATAATATCTATTTAGTCAGCAACCACCCTGAAATACCCATCAGGATTAAATCCACTAAAACCCCTTCCTGTTAGTCACAAAGCAGCTGGGTAGAGGCATTGGTTCATGTTTCTCTGCAGTGCCATTCCTTTGCTCTGGCCCCCAGTTAAACAATGATGATAATGCTCCTCACTCAGCTTGTTTGAAGATTAAATTAGTTGCTATTAGTTCAGCTCTTTGAACATGTACCCAAAGTGGTAAGTGTTAAGTATTATTAAATGAATTTTAGTCATTAGACACTGGAGAAATGTTGTGGCTTTGGATTAGTGCTTGAGCCATGGTGAAGTCTGGTGCACTTGAGCACCCTGGCCCCTGGGTCCCCTTGGCTCAGCACTGCCAAGTGCCATACCAAGAGTTTCTGTCCTTAAACACGGTCACATTAAAGGCATTTAAAGGACCAGGCTGCCAAATTCTTTTAAAGAGTAGTGGTTGGTCTTCACAATTAAGACAAGCTTTCATTTTCCAAGTTCATCTTGGAAAATTTCAGTCTCTTTTTTGACTGAACTTTAAACAAGAAAATCACCTATGTGATTTGTTAAGATTAATTTTGATTTAATTAAAAAAAAAAAAGCTGTCAGCTTTCCTTCAAATTTAAAGGAAAATGGACAACTACATTTTATATGAAGTTACCCAGATTAGAAAGGTGTAACAGAGGTAAGATTTGGGTCCTTATTCAAGCCCTCTAGTGGTAGTTGTACTATTTGTTAACAAAGGAAATTGCCACATTACTAAACTATATTATTTGGCATCTTCAACAGGAAATGAGATGGGTCTGTCCTTAGAAGTAGGGAAAGGAAAAAAGGAAATTGTTAATACCAAGGTAAATATTTCTATGTAGAGATAATAGTGATTTAAATGTATAGAGTAGTAGAAATTCTAAATGCCAAATCACGTAAACAAGAAAAGGCAGCAAGTGCCACCCTAAGCAAAGTGCCACCTAAGCACACTGGAGGCTTGCTGTGCAGAAATTGCCAGTGACTGTGCTGCACTGGTGACACAGGTAAACAACATCTTTCATTCCTCAAAGCTATAGTTCTGCTACTCTTCGCCAGCCACTATATTGTCATTCTGGTGTGTTTCTTAGATTGTTTTCCTTCCTCTGTTAAGTTCTTTTTCAAAACAAACATACAAATGGTACAGTCCATGGCAGAAGTGACAATAACACAGAACTATTTCAGTGAAAATATTGCTGAAATTAGAAGATAAAAGAGCGCAAGATTAAGGGGAAAAAAATCATATCAATAAAATCAGTATAGGTAGGACCACTGCTATTGTAACATGTATTACATAATGGCTGCTTTTTGGAAAAAGAAACTGTGTAAAAAAGTAACGCTTAATTTAAGCTTAAATCAGTTTCATAAATGCAAGACAACATTACAGTTTGCTTCTAGAAGCAATTTCAGGATTTTAGCAATAAAACTGACCTGTCCCGAGCCTGTCAAATTACCAGCCTGCATGTCTCAGCCCCCAGGTTAATGGACTATCTATATATTCTGCACAGGACTGCACCTGAAGCTATTTTTGTTGTTAAATGGCTAAATAGGAGCTGACGTGCCTGGCAGAGCATTCAGTGTTTCTCAAGAGTACCTCTCCCAGAATTTTCTGGGAGATAAAAGCTTTACTCTGGCGGTTCTGAGTGTTTCTTCAACATCTCCTCTTAACCATCTAGAGGATTTTCTGGAGTGCTTACATGAATAGAGGTGCTTGTTAGAAGTACTCATTTCAAGAAAGTGTTTTGTGAGTGAAACAAGAATTATAATAGACAGTGAAGAGATCCTTTGGGAGAATGAGGCTGGTAGGAACAGACAGAACATCCTTACTGAATAAAACATTTTTGTGAGGAATGTCAAAACTAAGTATAACAGGAGATTGCTTCCAGAAGGAGATGGTCTTCACCCTGGGTACTTCACCATTACTTTTCTCATGTTCCATGAGAGCTCCAAAGTGTCTGAATCATCCTTGGACTATCCCAGAAGAGTGTTTAAGACATTGTTTGTATTGTAAGCATAAAGTAAGCACAGTAATTTTTAAAAAGGCAAACTAGTAGAGTGGCCCTGATTAGCAGAGTCATGAAAATTAGAATAATAAAATGAATGTTGTTTTGTTTGTAATTATGATATTATACAAATAAGACTTAGATGAAGAAATATGCATCACTTACCAGTATAAGGTTGTCTGACAGCCACCCTTCGTAAAAAGGATGATCACTTGGTAATGTGTAAGCCTTGTCCAATAAAAATGTACAATGAACACACTGTGTGGCAAAGTTTAATTTCCTGACTCTTGTGGAACTTAAATCTCAACTTTAATAAGACTGTGCTGTTGCACAAAGGGCACCATGAAGCAGTGTGATGCAATGGCTACAATGCAAGGTGAGTGCACAAAATTATGTTCTTTTCCTGGATCTACCATTGGCTTCCAAAATCATCTTTTACATGTCACTTCTACAGCTCAATTTCCTCCTTGATAAAAATGGGACTAACTGTGGTTTCTCACCTTTGGCATTCCTGGATGAAAAGTGCTCAGTATCATTAATTCATGAATTTATCAACCTCAAGCAGAGTTGTGACCTTGAAAAGGGAGAAGAGTTCCAAGGAGTCTACAGAGACTGCTGGGGAGATCATTAGAGTTATTTATTTTACCAGGCAAGCACGTGGCTGTTACAGTGGTGCTTGCAGGGCTGAGGAGGAGGCCGCATCACACAGAAGATAATGTGGTGGTTTTCATGGAGATAGACAGACTTATGGAATAAGCCCTTCATATCCAAGTGGAAGGGTTGCTCCCCTCCTGGGAGACACTGAACAAAGTTTTGAAGAACTCTCCATGCTTCAGTCCTATATCTTATGGATTACATATAGCAATCAGTCACAACTCTTGATTAGCATGGCAATACATGGGGACTCACAATAAAACCTCCTTCTCAGTAAAGATCCCTTGGGAACATTTTTCTTTTTTAAGGTATTAAAATTATCAAGGAAACCGAGGTAAATCTTTACTAAAGAATAGCAAAACCAAGACAATTCATCATTTGAGTTCCATAAATTCTCTCTAAGAACATTTTTCATATGAAAGTCAGCTTTAGACCACTGATATTTCATAAGTCTATATAAAAATAGGCCAATAGTTTGCGTTACAAAAATATGCCGTGCTTTATTAACTTGCCTTTTTACCTTATTGCAAAGAGAATTGGAAAGCCCTGAGTGAGTTACAGCTAAGGGTTCTGCAGCTTTTCACTCTGCTCTACAATTTCCTTTGTGCTCTTTTAGCCTATGTTAATTGTGCACTGTTGCTGTCATTGGAGCATGTGTCCCCTGCTGCACTGAATCACCAGAAAGCAGCTCTTCCAGTCCATCTGTGACAGCTCCGAGTGCAGAGGAAACACTCTTTGTGGATACACTGATTCAGTGTGGCAGGGGATAAGTGGGCTGGCAGAAGGGGCTTTGTGCATTTAAATAACTGACGAGAAAAGGGATGGGAATGACATTCAGGAAGTGAAACAGAGAATACAAATTTTCTCTTCTCGACTGACCCAACATGCTTGTGCTTAAGTTGCATTTTAAGGGGCTGGAAATTTAGTTTGGACAATGAAAACTGCATGCATCTCTCATAAAATATTTATACTATATCTCAGTATATCTTGTATAACAAATCTTAATACAGATGATGCACATTTTACCATATGAAATATACCAGGGTGCTTCAAAAGATTTGCTTAGGGCTTTGTTGTTGCTGTTCTTTTGTCTTGCTTTTAATGGGGATTAGTGATATGTAGTAGCTTGTCTAAGATTAGAGAATGCAGAGAAGGGAAGAGAAAGATCAACCAAGCAAAACACTTTTTAGTATTACCTATATAGGCACTGCCAGAATCTATATGGGTAAACAGATGTAAGCACATAACCTTCTATTGCCTGATATATATAACCTGATATACACAACATGGTTTTTGTCCAACAAATAACTAGGTACTGTTATCTGTCATATAATGTGTAAATACAAAATCTAGAGATTAATACATGACACATTTCTTCTTATAGTCTTAGATCATATTGCTGATACAGGAAAGAAATTTTTTATATTAAGACAAAATAACATAGAAAATAATTTCTTTCCTCCTCTATAATCTTTGAGCCTTCAAGACTGAGATTTCAGCAAATTTCCTCACACCAGTACAACAAATACACCACAGTAGTTAAATGGAACAGATACCAGTGGGACTCTCAGTTAAGAAGATTCTGCCTCATAGGGAAAATAGTGACCCTATGGATTTTTCAGTTACAAGGAAGTTATGACTTAGTGAATCCTCAAATACCTTTGTGCCCTGTCTTAAGCTGCTGTTAAGTATTTATGTTTCATTTTGATGTACTGACCAGCTCCACGTGGAGGTGATCAAGCTTCTTTAGGAGCTGAGGGTTGTCTTAGCTATCTGTTTTTTGCTTAGTCTCCTTGACACAAAGGAGTTTAGGACACTTTGAACAGAAAAAGAATTGGAAGTATGAGACAATGTCTTCTTCTGGTAAGCTAGTAAAAAAAGCTGAAGAGAGATACAATGTTTTTTCCACTTTTTCCAAATCATATGTTTACTGGTTTTAAAAAATAATCTATTACCTTTTCAGCAAATGAAAGAAAAAAGAAAAGCATTTCTGAGCATAAAACCTTATCAAAATTCTTCCTGACTTTTCCAAGTTTGATTGGCAATATTTGACCAGCTGTAAAGATTATTTATGTGTCATAATCTTTAGCCTTTAAGTCTGAACTGACTATAAAATACTCACTTTAATTTATAACATAAACAAATCTCTTATCTATCTTTTCTATTTTGTAGGATCAGTGCAAACATAACTTAATAACTAATATAGCAATAAAACTTCCGCTAAGAGAAATTTATAGTACATTAATCTCTGTATTCTGTATTTGGACTGGAAATGATTACATGATAATGGAGTAAATGCTTTGCTAAGTGAATACAAACTTAAATACTGTATATATCAAATCTGGACATGCTGAAGAATAAATCTGCACTACAGATTAATTAATTCACAGAAAGAACTTTCCTAAATGAAACCTTCTGAAATAATAAGTCCAGGGAAGTGAGCAGGCTATCATTAAAAGCCAGGAAGTAAATTCAATGTGAATCTATTAAATGAGACAGAAAAGTTTTCTATTGAAACAGTGAAAACATAACTTCAGACTTCCTATTTTTCCTCCCCCAGGTAGGCATTGAGTTTTTATGCAGCCTGGAGATGTTTCCAAATTCATTAATTAAATGGTCCAAATTGTGGGTTTGATTGAACAGAGGAGACTGCAAATTCTGTAGAAATATTTCTCCCACAAGGAGGAGAGTGCACGCGAAAGTACATCCAAAGGTGGTATCGTTCAGTCACCAGGCCTTCGACTCATCCTGAAGGGACCTGTGAGCTCCCAGTGGTTTGCACACTCTCATTCCACACCTACACTCACTACCTGCCATATAAAGTCAAAATCTATGGAAGGTTTAGGCTGCAATGCATCCTTCATCTTTTTTATGAGAAAATGCATGTAACTCTATTAGCAAATGCAGTTCTGCATGTGAAGTCCTAGTAGCCTGCTGTACACAAATGGAGATCATCAGAGGTCAGGAGGAAACTAAAACCTTCCCACACAGTTTGCTCGAAGGCAGCACCAGCATTGAACCATGGCATTTCTGTAGTTTCAAGTCAGCTGTCACTCTCAGAGTCTTATGGATAGTTCAGGTAAGAAAACCACAAGCAAATTTCTTGTGCCTTTTCCTGTCTTTCTTCTCAAAGCACTGCTATGCTAATTTAACTGGGGAAAAAAAAAATATAATTCCCCTTCTCACGTTCCACTGATCTTTGGCTAAAATTAAACCTGGTTAAACTACTGCAAATATCTGCTCTGTAAAACTGAAACAGGGGGAAATAGGGTATTTGAAATTGAGAATTGATGGTAGCCCATCTGTAAGATGACACAGCATATTGGGGTTGCATGGCAAGGTTTTGGTAGTGGGGGAGCTACAGGAGTGGCTTCTCTTAGAAGGTGCCAGAAGCTTCCCCTGTGTCAGACAGAACCAATGGTAGTTTACCTGGATAAGGCCTCCCTACAATGTGTTAAAGTGCATTATAAAGACACATACCCTGTTGCCCTGAATTTTGCAGTTCTGGATGTTATCATTCTTCTGTAACTAGTTCTCAGACATTCTCTGTAAACATAGCCCTGTTATTGTAACGGTATCTTTTTATTTACATTCCTTTCTCCTGGGCATAGAAGTTTGATAGGCATTTCCTTTGACCAGTGTGATTGAGAGGAAGCTCTTTGTCTCCTCCAATCCACGGTGGCTTATGAGACACGTATAAAATAAAGACGGGCGGGGAAAGCCCAGAGTTTGTTCTTTGCTCAACAGGTGTCTGTCTCCTTCTTTCGTGTCGTTACTGCAACAATACCCAGGCATTTCAATGGATTAAATATTGCTTCACTCAGTGTTGCTCAAGTTTACACTCTGAAAATTGAACAGTGCCGTTTACGTCAGTTCAGCTGCGCAACACCAGGCACAAACACCTATTTTCATAAAAGTAGATCTTTGTGACTAATGGCCATCTGTCACAACCAAATCCTCACTTCCACTGATAAGGGTATTGCAGGAAGACAAACAGCAGTGTATTTGTTGGCAAATAGTGTTTCCTAATTTGAGGAAACAACTGGGAAAGATGGTTGCCAGACAGATTTAAGAAGCACAGAACAGACAGGAGTAGCAGGAAAGGTGAGGAAACATGACCTCAACTCCACCCAAACCACAACCACCCACATTAATTTTCCAATACCTATGGACAAAATAGGAATTAACCCTTCCAAGCTTCCTTTTGTTTTCCTGCCTGCTCTAAATCAGTGACCTGTGGCTGCAGCTTCTGCACAGGCTCAGTAAATATCGATCAATCCCTCTGCATCCTTCTTGCACAAACCTTGGGAGAACTCTGAGAGCACACCAGGCCAGCTGCAAGGAAGGGCCATGTCCATACCTGGGCACACAGTGAATAAGGGATGAGGAATGAAAAGGTGCCAGTGTAATAAAAGCATGAAGATGGAAAAGGGTAAAGAGCAAGAATGTAGGAATTTAAAAATAAAGATACATAATGGAAAAAAAACTTTGTCGCCCCTCAACCTGTCAAGAAGGGCTTTGGGAAGCTTAGCTTTGGAAGAAAACTTTAATAAGAATACAAAACTTCAAATTACGAGCCCAATACGGTTTTTATAGACTTGAATTAGTTTTTCCATAGATAAGTAAAAAAAATGAGAGAGCAAAGTTGATTGTCATCCTAATGTCATGCAAATGCTGGTACATGGATGAATTATTGGTGTACTGTCACAAACCCTGGAGCAAGAGGTGTGCTGTTATCTCTTTGATAGTGCGCACATATTTATTTTCTGATTTTTTTTGGTAATGTTATGTCAAGAAATTTATCATCCTATTTAATCACAAAAGAGAGCTGAACATGGTAAATAGATGGTCCAGTGTCTAAACTTTTGCAAAAATTGCTATTATCTCCCTGTTAATAAACATCTTGATTGGAATTTTTGAAAGAAAACCCTTTTATAAAAATCATGTACTGTATTCATCATTGGCTTCTTTTACCATATAGCAGACTTAAGCAATTTGCAGTCAAAAAATATAATTTGCACTTACTTCCCATGAACCATTTATGTATCCCACCTGAACTGGAGACATTATCAAGTCAGCACAGAACTATTCTGTAAGTAAATTAATAAATGATGTGTGTCTACAGCACACAGAATAAAATACCTTGCTTATTTACAGTTTTTCCTCACAATTACTTTTCTTTTTATTTTCTTTCTCCCTCTTGAGTTCTGCTTTCAAGAGCTAAGTCTTTTGGAAAATAATTCTCAGTGTTGCAACTTGTGTATATTTGCAGTTTTAGAATGGGTTTCTGATATTCTGTGCTCAGGTGGAAGGAAATGAGTGATGAGGATATTAAGGGCTAGGGGTATCGAGGGCTCTTCAAGGTATCCAAGTAATTTTGAAAAATCTAAGCCAAACACAACTAGTTGACAAGGACTTAGCACCCTTGTAGTTCATATTACAGACTCTTTGAAATGATCCTCCATCCCTTTCAAGTCACAAGGTCTCCATTCATTTAAGTTGAGCAGGATCAATCCCGTTAGGCTAAAGCATATGCCAAAAAACTGTCAGAAACTAACAGCCTGGACATGTGACAGTAACACTTAATTCCCTGGATGAGTATGGGGTTTACCTGACATGAATAAGAGTTATGTCTTCAGAGAGGGCTTTTCTGATAAAACCTCTGATATGCATCAGCTCCGGTCACTGTGTCTTTTAGTTGGAAGCAACAGCCTCCCAGGCACATGTGCACCTTCCCTCAGATATCCCATGCAATGCCAATATCCTGTTCCTTCCCATACTGCCAAATTGTTTTCATAAATGAGGGTGGGGCTGGTTTAGCAAACTGTCCATCAGAAAGGCTTCACAGAGTAAGGAAATTTTTTTTCATTAAGTGAATTTTCAAACATTACTTCATAAAAAACTTCACAGAAAACGTGTTTTAAAGAAGAGGTCCATGTTTGTGAAAAAAAAAGAATTTTTAATGGCACGTGGTGGCCAAAAACAGTGGCTGAGGCTGGCACATGCTGAAGAGCAGAGGCTGCTGCGCTCCTAACGACTGTAAGTCTACGATGAACACAAATTTAAGTGAGGAATTTGAGACTATTATTAGCTTTCATCAGTCTCTCCGTGGCTTATTCATGGAATCTGGACAGATCCCAGCAGCAGGGTTTCTCAGCCCTCATTAGGTTCTGCAAAATGAGCCTCCCATACTTGGAAATACCTACTTGGCACAGATTCTCTCTTCTCTCTCTTCTTTCAGTGGGTGTTTTGTTGCAATATTCAGGGTTCATATTGGGCCAGATCCTTTTTCAGAGGAAGGGCTGAACCACAGTCGCAGCCTGCATTTAACAGTGAAAGGAAGGCTCCTCATGCCATTATTTCTTACAGCTACACATGTAAAATGTCTGCATAAAACCAAGTTCACATTCAAACACCAGGAAGGAAATCCAGCACAACTACCTTATCACTGTGTAGCCTCACTCTCTTGGATACACACACTGCCCCAGACTTGCTCACTTGCAAACACATAGAGTCAAGTGACCTGTGAAAAAGTTCCTGATCTTTCAAACATGAGTTCTGCTCCCCCAGCCCCTAATCAAACAGAAAGATCATT
The DNA here is from genome assembly GCA_013398175.1 of Climacteris rufus. Taxonomy (NCBI): domain Eukaryota; kingdom Metazoa; phylum Chordata; class Aves; order Passeriformes; family Climacteridae; genus Climacteris; species Climacteris rufus. Next base: position 3,379,947 of record VZRZ01004549.1, read on the forward strand.
TTTATAATGAACCATCCACAAAAGGCTTTTATTTAGGACAAACAAACGTGTGTCACTTTCTGCTCATAGCACCCAACATACCAGCACAAAAGCAAATTCATGTGGATGAGCTGGCAAAGGAATAGTCTTTTGAGAGGTTACTGCAATTTTAAATTCACTTGAATTAGCCAGATAGGAGCTAAGTTCGAGATGCTCAGACTTCTGACTGAACAACTTAAAACAACTTCTCTGTGGAGGTCAACCAGAGATAACGTGTGTGAACAGTGTAGCATCCAAAAATAATTATTTTGTCTGCTAGAAACACAGACCCACCGAAGTCAGGAATGCTTTCTGTTTTGAAGGATGGACATCAGGAGAGCCAGATAACAAACTTCTTTTGGTTGGATGCTGGCTTGTTGCCTTCAAGTGTTTCAAGGACCTTTAAAGTAATTTCCAATTTTTCTAACTCTTCATATTTAGTTTACCAAATTCTTCAACTTCAGAGAGATATTTGATATTTATACTTACTAAAATTGCAAGGTATTTTCAACAACAACAGTTCTATTTTACTCTTCATCCTTCTCTGACATAATTTCCACAACCAATTTCACCATTGTTGCATTCTTTCCCTGAGTTAGACTAATTCAAATATGATGTCCTCATAATAGTAGCTTTTTTTGCCTAAAGCAACAACAAACATAGTAAAAAAACAGACCAGTTAATTGACATTACTGACAAGAAAACTGATCTCTAAAGTTTCAGATATGAGGTTTCCATTAGGTGGGGTCTTTTTGTTGTTTTGTTTTGTTTTTTTATTTTATGTAGCAACTTTTTATTGACCAAATAAGTTGGTTACCAAAAATTTGAGCTTTCATAAGTGGATGTTGGTGTGTTTTTATGTAGATAAAGGACAGAAAAACAAAAACACTGTGATGTTAATGGGAGATTCAGTTGGCATTGATTAAAACCACAACCAGCGTTTAGAGTTCTGCCTCATGGATGTCTTAATAAACAAGCAAAGCTTTCCAAATGTTTCATAGAAAATATTCAAAATAAAACAGTAGTATGTTGTGTGCAGTTATTTTTGTTCTTTGCAAAACCAGTAATAATGTATTCAGTTAGCATCTTCAAAAAACATAAAATTAGGGTTTCTTTTCAGTAGTATTCTGTTCAATATTGCAAAAATAAGAATGAATCATATAAAGTGGACTTGAAAGACTATAAATATTACTGTTAATACTGGGATAGTCCACTTTTCTGGTGGCAAGGATTAAGAGTAGGGAATTTGCTATGTCTTAATAGAAAGTTTGACATTAAACAGTTATCATTAGGCAGCACGAAGAAAACCACTTGTCCTCAATATACTTTCTTTTCCATAAACCAGGGAGCCAGAACTTTTCCCTAGAAAAAAGGAAGAGGAAATAAATGAACTTCATATAAACCACCAAATGTTTTTGTCAGACCTCAATTATTTTAAAAAGCTTCATGGGATGGTAGTAGTTCTGTTTCAAATTAGGGAGATGTCCAAGAAGAACACACCAGATTGGGATCTGCCTTCTTCAGAACACAGGGATGCTGCAATCCCAGGCAGATTCAGTTAATTGTAAAAACATAAAGCATACACATGGATTTAACATGAACATAACTAAAGAACACAGGTATTTGTTTTGGAGTTTCATCTGCACTGTCTTCCTAGATAAGGTCTAATTTGCCTGTTTCAAAAACCACTAATGGGCAAAGGTTGGCTTGTTCAGACATAGTTTCTTCTTTTCCTATGAAGCCTAGATTTTATACTAAATATCTAGAATCAGCTACTTCTCAGCATTTAAACTTGCTGCTACTCCCAGAAAAAATATTTCCCATTATTCTGTGATGTTTAATAGCTAGTCTACTGCTGAACTCATTTATCAATCTAGCTTAGATTTTAATAGGAAGACCCAGCTGTGCTGCCACTGAAATTAATGGCACAGCTCAATGATGGACATTGCTGGTTACCAAGGAATACAATGTTCATATAGCAGATTCACTTTAGAATCATTTGGAGCTTTGTACACATACATTTATGTAATGTATATCACTAATTTCTTAATAGTGGTAGACATGAGCCTAAATATTGCCATTCCAAACCCAGAGTAATCAATAATAGTGATGAATGAATCATTAACATAGACCTTAATTCAGAAGGTAATGCTACAAGGAGACTGTGAAATATTCAAATACACACTGGCAGACAGAAAACAATGTGTTTGTAGCATCGGTCAAATATTCAGGATTCAGGCTGTTTTGGTTTGGGCCAAAACTATCATATGGCTCCTTACAGAATGAGCATGCTAAAGTGTTTCCTGTAAATCTTCCACAGGCAAACACAATCATAGAATGATAGAATTACAGAATCATCTAGGTTGGAAAATCTTTTAATATCATGAAGTCCAACCATTGACCCAACACTGTCAAGTCCACCACTAAACCATATCCCTATCCACATCTGTAGGTCTTTTAAACACTTCCAGAGACAGAGACTCCACCACTTCACTGGGCAACCTGTTCCAAAGTTTGATAACCCTTTCAGTGAAGAAATTTTTCCTAATATCTAAACTAAACTTCCTCTGGTGCAACTTGAGGCCATTTCCTCTTGTTCTGTAAGAAGAGCCCATCCTCCCCCCGGTTACACCCTCCTTTCAGGTGGTTGTAGAGAGTGATTAGTTCCCCCATGAAACTCCTTTTCTCCAGGCTAAACACCCCCAGCTCACTCAGCCACTCCTCCACTTGTGCTCCAGACCCTTCCCCAGCTCTGTTCCCTTCTCTGGACAGGCTCCAGCCCCTCAAAGTTTTTCTTGCAGTGAGATGCCAAAAACTGAACAAAGTATTTGAGGAACAGCTTCACCAGTGCTTATTACTGGAATTAATTTCCTTTCTCTCTAAATCCAGTAACAACTTTTAGAGCTTTCCTATTGCTATTCCAGTCCTTTGCAGACTGGATTCTGGGTCTTTTCTTGGACAGACTTTAAATAAAGTCAACTATTGCAATACAAAACTTTCTCTTACCTGACTGCATGACGCATGACAGGAGAAAGATGGAGGTGCCCCAAAACTGCCATTCTTTATTGTTTCCCCTCCTTTGTTTCCTCACCAGTCTTGTAATCCACAATAAAATCCCTATTGAGAACCTTTCTTATGCAGTTCACAAGTCTACCTCTAAAATTTGTCTGAGGCTCTGGCTCAAACAGCTAATTAGCGATCTTACCTTTTATAGTCTCTTCTACCCTGTAGTTTGCTAACCCTAATCAGCTTTGCCCATTTGAATGCTTCCCCACATCCTCAATTCCAACTAAGCTGACATTTTGTCAGGCTGGGCAGCTCTTACCTTCCTTTCAGTAAAACTTGATAATTTGATCACATAGTCAAGATACAATTACCCTGCAGGCAGGAACAGTTTGCTTTGTCCAAAAAATAGCAGTATTTGAAAAATTTTTAGAATGGGTGAGATTTTCATATAATTTAAAAGTAAAAGGCAAGAAAATATTTAAGAAACAAAGAAGAAAATTCTTGGTATGAACCCATTTTCAGTTCAGACACCGTTTCAGTTTTTTAATTCTGTACTGTCATCAAGCCTGGCTCAAAGAGGAATACAGCTCTAAAATTTGACTGCGGTGGGACTTCTTATTTTCTTGTATTTGTTTTTAGAGGCAGAGTTTCAACCAGAATCATACATATAAGGAAAAACAATTAAAGAGATGAGCACAATTTCGTAGCCAGGTTAACATTTTCTTGTTGATTGTCATTATGAAATACATTTAAATGGAATTTTTCATAACTGTTATAGATTAACAACTACCCTGCTTCCCTAAAATAGCCTCTAGAATCTCAGAAAACATGAGATAAAATTTAGAGCAATTGATTTGCATCATTTCTGCAGAGGAATGTGACTACTGAGACATTGACTGTCCTTTATTTACCAGACAAGGACAGACCTTTTAGACAATTGACTTCATCTATGCAGATTACTGACAAAGGATGTTAAAAGGTCACTCTAAATGGTGTCCCTTCGGGCCATGTGGGCTTGAGTGGTCCTGTCCACAACTGATTTGCTATAGTCCACTACTTTTAGGTAGATATGAAAAGAGCTTTGTGCAAAGCTCATATTAAGACATCTCTGCATGACCTTCCTTTACTTTTTTCAAAGATTCTGGACAGACCTGATCTTTGTGGCAAAGGTCAAATGGGAAACATCTTGAAAAGAGCTACTGAAGCAACAAGGGAATGTGAATCTTTGTGCTCTTCTGCTCTCAGCCATGAAGTTACTGTATCTTATGAGTAAGGTCATGGTTCTTTGTTCCTTTGAGACTATTTATTAAAAAATAAGCCTTTGAAAGCCCTCTTTATTTTCAGTTTGAATCATATAATTAAGGGGAGGAGGTGGAAGCACACTTAAAGTATTTTCACTGGAGTCACCTTTGTGAGTAGAGGGGAATGATCTGTATTTACAAGAGATGAAATACAGGTCTATGAAACATAATCACAGAGAATGTATTGGTATTTGAAAATGACAGTTGTACTGAAAAATTTCATCTTAAGTTACATTTTATTATAGAAATCTGACAGTTCAGTAGGCTTGATCACTTGTGAAGCTTTTCACACTATATTTCTATTCTTTTTCCATCCAAGACAAATACAAAAAGAGAAAAATCATTCCAAGTTTGCCCAGCTTCACAGGGTTTAGTAGAATATCACATAATTTTTTATAGTTTAAGATCTTATTGATTGTCTTAATATGTCCTAATATCAATTCTTTTTCAGGGCAATCAGTTGTTTTTCCTGTTCCAATATCTGTTACAATTTTGTTCTCAGTTTCAGACGAAACCCTCTGAACCTCATTGAGATAAGCAAGCAATAATATGTCACACCCAAAGAAAACTGCACTTACAGGAAATATGCTGTTATTAAAGATACTCAAAAGAGGTCATCTAAGAAAACAATAAAACAAGAAGCATTTCCATCCCTGGCCTGCCTGAAATGTTAAAGGTAAGAAATGTTAAGCACTTCACTAAGCAGAAGAAATCTGCTGCCCAAGGCTGAGGGCATCTTGCAGTCCGGGACAGAACTCTCTGCTCATGGACCAGACACAGGGTGGATATGGAACAGACTTTTAGGTGACAGACTCTGCCCTCCCACTGCCAAGTACCACCAGCCTGGTTATCAGCCAGGGCTGACCTTGAAGGTTTAAATGGAACCAACAGAACCCTGGTGTGCCAGGAAATTAATATTTTTAGAAATATCTGTATTAAAGGAATAGATCTCTTTCAAAATCATACTTCAGTACCTTTCAAATCAATTTGTGGTATCACATGAAAACAGGCAGAAGTTTGAAAAATAGGGGATACAGTTTTTTGCAATTTACACAATATACTGTGGTACTTGTGATTTCCATTTTGTAACATACAGAAAATATTTACTTCATGTATGTTAAATATGAGTCCTGTGAAATTCAGCAGTTCTAGAAACATGTCAAGAAAATGCACTCATCTCAAAAATCAAGTGAAAAAACATGATTTGACTTTTAAGAATCTGCCTGTGTCAATAACTCGAATTCTTTTTCCAGTATAAAAAGCAAGACGTGTCTATTTATAATATGACCATAATGTTATCTAACAGAAATCCACAGAACACATGAAACATTTGTCTTACAGTCCCTAGGTGAACACATTATCGTTTTCATCTTGTCACTCAACACTGAGCACGTTAGATAACAACCTATAATAGAATTTAATATAATGGTTTCTCCAGTCAATACTGGGATGAAGATTGAAATTTTTCTAATGGGGTATGAGTAGCCAAATCCCCTGGGCAGCATGGATGATCACATCAACCTTAAAATTCAGTCAAGCAAAAAAAATTGTGTCAACATAATTTTAGTATTGGAAAACAGTTGTTGCCTTCACCACCTTAAAACGAAAATTCTTACATAGAAATGTATATTTAATAGAAGGTTTTTGAGAGAAACATTATTTCCTCAAGGAGTTTTTGTTAAGAGAAATATCTTCCCCATTCACTTAATAACACTTCAAGATTTTGCATCTGCCCTCCTTTTTCTAGCTTGCTAATAAAAGGAAAAAAAATTACAAAAAAAATATTTGAGATTATTTAATTATTTTGAGGTTTTCTTTTGTATCATTTAAACATGAAAAGGAAGGGAGCCTTTTATACCAGCAGGTTAGAGAGGTGGTTTACTGGCTGATTCTGCACCTACCTCACACCATTTCTGGGTGCAGGAAGCAGCACTGAACACCGAGGCAGAGGAAATCTGACAGCTTCACATGTGTCCCACCTGCTTAACCCAAGAAAAGCATGGTAAAAAATCATCCCACCAAGAGTCTTTGTATGGGAAAAGGAATAGAGCTCCCTGTTACAATTTACAGCATCAGGCTGCCTGAGGCTGCACCAGTGCTGCTCAGGTAGCAAATCCCATGTGCAATTAGTTACCAAAAGATTGCAGATCCAGGCTTTGACTTCAGGCACCCATGAGGAACCAAACATCCTCTCTGCCTCTTTGATCTAGTCCTTAAAAATAAGCAGGTGATGATAGTACAGTCTCACCTATTGTTGCCTTTCCTTACACAACAATCAGTCACTTTAACAGAATTCAATCTGATAAGCCAACTTTTATCCTTAACTTTTCTGGTTCAATTAACTTGTAATAACTAAAACTCTCAAGGCAGCTGAAAACCAGTCAGGAATGATCTTTCATGTACACTAACATCTGATTCCTGGGAAATGAACTGTAATTATTGAAAATAGCTCTCCAGTTGAATCTATATACTGACAGGAGGCAAATATACATTAAGAAGTTAATTTAAAAGGATCAGGGACATGGAACCATAAGCATAAATTCATTTATGTGAATTTAAATGTCACTCTGCACAATACAGTTTGCTTTTACTGATATATGTGTAAAAACATCTTACTATCAGTATTTTAATAAAGCACAAATATAATCTAAGTTGTGACACTTCAAAATTTTGAATTATTCATATTAGTTATTGTGAAAGTAAACATCACTCAAAAACCTCTATGCATTTATAGTTACTTTTCATGTATAATATAGAAACAATAGGGGCTTTGTTCTATTATAATAAAGAAATATATGCTATAGTGTATATAAGTCTCTACTTATACGCATTTTTCTTGAGTCCCCACATGGAGACTGGAAAAACATCAACACCCTGTCAGAGAAATGATGTCTTCCAGTAAAACCTTACAGCATAAATAGACAAGAAAGATAAAGATTGAGAAAAAAAAAAAAAACAAAAAAAACCAAGACTTGTTATGAACACTTTATGATCTGAGGCACTGAGGGAGTAAAAGATTATCCCCACAACACCATAAGGACCTTCTGATAGAAATAAGAATCAAACCAGAACTCTCAAACTGCCGTCTTGTGCTCTAACCGAAATGGCCAAAAATGCTTGTAAAATGTTAAAGGTTTAGTAGGAAACTTTGTTGTGAGTTAACACGAACAATTGCTAATATAATAATTGAGTTCATTTGGCATATCTGTCTTCTGAACTCCTGGACATAGCAAAACTCTTCAGGGAGTGGGAGATTATGCCAACAAAAAGAGTATGCAAGTGTATTTCAGATACATCATTTCAAATCACATGGTTTATTTATTTTTTCCATTTTTATTTTCACTGACCTTCCTGAGGGTACCTTAGTGCTGATATGTTATTGTTGAATGGTTTTATGTGAGAGAGAGAACAAAGTAGAATCTGGATTGATGAAAAAATAATTTGCTTGAAGACTGAGTACTACAGGAAATAGGACTGATTCTTAGTAATTTGAAAGAGATTTCACTCTGCATAAAAACAAATAAAAATAAAAGAGGATGATTATGCAAGGTGGGAGTACTCCACAATTGTCAGTTCTACCACACCATGGGCTAAAACACGAATGAACACCTTTGTGACCAACACTGCAAATTAAATACAGCTGGTAAAACATTTCCTGGCTAATCTTTGGGTATGTTACATTTGAACCACATTGCTGAAATGTTATTCCAAACAGAATCATGTCTTATGGACATCTTACAGATTAGTCCATGCAAAAAGTATCACTGAAATTGTGATGAGTTGTACTAAAATAAGTAAAAGGAATCAGCCACTTTCCCTCTTCCCTTTCACATACACACACATAAATATCAAAACAAAGCACAGAGAAAAACAAAAAATTAACAAACTACTTTTCTTCAGAAACTACAATATTAAAAAATTGAGAAAAGTTTAGTAGGATGACACTGGAAGAACGAATAAGGCTTCTAAGGGGCTTTCCCAGAGCAGCATCCCTTTTTAAATATCCTCAACATAACATAAAATGGGCAGGAGGATCTCTGGGTCCCTTGACTATGTCAAGGCTCTCATCATCTGCATCATCATGCTGCACTGTTACAATTTACCTCTGACTGGCTGCAACTCCCTGAAGCAAACCAAAGCCAGGTAAATGCCAAGGCCAAAGGCAGATGCCACATCAGTGCTGTGTGCTGCCTAACAAAGTACAGAGCAGCAGGGGCTGAGCAGAGGTTTTGGGTCTCAGTGAGATCATTCCCAGCATATGAAAGAATCAACCAAAGCCCTGCCCTGATGAGGACACAGTCAGACAGAGACCAGTGGGTCTCAGGGAGGAGCTCCCAGCGTGACTGTGGGCGAGGCACTCTGCAGAACCGAGTGAGACACAGCCAGGCATGTGGAGCTGGGAGAGCTGCTGAACAAAATACACAGCCCACTGCTGCAGGTGAGCTCCATGTGGCTGTCTCTTATAAGACAGGGGCTAGAGCCAAGTCACAGCTGAGCAAAGTCCCTGTCCAGCTTTCTCCTGAAAAATCAGCCACTTTGCTCCTCAGGATTTTCCTGACTTTGGCTGCATACACCTTGAATTCCCCTGTATGGACTTCAAAATCAGAACAAAACTATATTAGCATGAAATGGAAATAAAAAAAAAACAAACTACAGGAAGCATTAAAAGGCAGGCTGTAACCAAGCTCAAAATAATCTCTTTTTGGTTTAATTACTATGCTGGTAGAATGCATTATTGTGCCTTGTGAGTACAGTGCTGAGAGTATGAAAAAAATCCTAAAACTACATAATAGAAGTGCAGGAGAAGGAGGAATAGAAACCAGATGCTGGAAAAAAGGTACAAGTAAGAGTATAATTTGTGGCACCATACAGTTATCCTCCACAGCCTCAAGCCTCACTTGCCTCACCAGGTCAGTGTAATACGATTGTCGCCTATAAAAATCACAGTAATCTTGGGTTTGTACATATCTCATTCCTCCAGGTTGTAGCTCTTTTCAGCCAAAATAACTTCTTTCTCAGCATACCACAACAGAGATCGACTCCTCCTACATGCATCACTACCATTCCCAGTTATTTTATGTTCAGTTTAATTTACAGACTTGTTGTAACAGAATAACACTAAAACCCAGCAGTTTTTTAGTGTTTGTAGCATGTGTTTGTCTGACACTGTACAAATAATGTAGTCTTAAAGGAACATATTTTCCCTGACCTTTTATGCAGGGGCTGAAGGGGTTTCAACTCCTCTTTACTCTCAATTTCTCATACAAGAATCACAGTCCTGTAAGCTGCCCACAAACTGCTGCTTGTAGCATAAAGCATCGTACTCTAACAATAAATTAATATGGATGACATTTTAAAGCTTTTATTTTGGCTAGTATTTTAGTGGTAATTTTTAAGCATTCAGTTCCTCAGCAAAACCTTCTTACAATTGAGAGGGGCTTACAGTGGGGATAGGTTTAATGTCGTCCCCTGCTTTTAATGCTTAACTGAAAGGTTTGTTTGTGAAATAATTTTGGGCAAATTAAGCAAAACTCATCACAGAACTAGCTATGTTTCTGAAGGGTCCAGAAGTAGCATCCATAAATCATTGCATGACACAGCTCTGCAAAAGTGGCTGATGGACCATCAAGGCCACAAGCAAGAAAAGAAACAAATCTGTTTTGCTATTAAAGCTCAGCTCAGCAAATAATTAAACCATTAAAGTTAATAAAAGTGTCATCTATAATTGAAAAAAAATCTGTCTCAATCTACTGTCTTGTTCAAAAGTAGGCATAAAATACATCTAGATATTTGCCAATTAGCAGATATAACCTATCCTCATAAGTCCAATGCATTTTCACAATTAACTAAAATTCCTAATACCAGCACACAGTGCTAGTGAATTCATAAAACATGCTTTGGTCAAAGCCTAATTCAGGCTGCTAATGGTCCTAAATTTTTGTAAGCAGTCTTAATACATTTAATAAAACCTCTTATTTTTTCCTTCTACAGTAACCACAGTTTAATAGCAAAAACTATTAAACTTGTCATAGAACCATTCCATGGATTTAACATATTAACTTCTTTTGAATGTAAACTGACTCTAGCAGAAAAAACAATAGGGTTCAACATTGGTATAATAACCAGCCTTCTCCAACTCCCTTCAAAACTTTCTCCTTGTCTTTCACAAAAGCAACAGATTTTGTCACTTTCCTGCCTATCCTCCTTTTCCAGATCAGCTCTAGTCCTAGCAAAAAACTTTGTGATTTTCAATATAAAAGTTCACCTTTTATTCTTCTTACTCACATTTTATGTCTCACATGGTCTTTTGATGAATTACTGTACTTTGACTTCTTCACTTCTCTTTTTCTCCAGTCTCTTGTGATTATACCTCTCAAAATCCTTTTGAAATGTAACCAGTCAGAATGCTTTCCTTGTCCACTGCTGCATGGATTTCTTCCACCTACACTATCAAATAATGCAACATGATTTTCTTTAGCTGAACCTGTGGTAATACATCAAGTGTGAGGAAATTATTTTGAAAAATCTCAATTCATAAACATGGTAGGTTTTGATTACATAGGAGACATGCACTAAACTGGATTCAATTTCTGCTTATGAAAAAAAACTCTTTAAAACATAGAAATTAAAAACACCTAAACAGCGGTAATTTCCACTTACTGTCACACATATGGGAGGTAGGTATGTGTATGTGTATGTGTATGTAGAAGTGTATCACATCTTGTTCAGCCAAGACTCCTCTTGCAATATGAGAATTTATTACAGGGAAATATATGCTCTCTGACTGACCATGACTCTTTAACCAATGTCATAAGTTACTGCTTCTTCTTTGGTAGAAGAAAGGAAAGTTGCTCTTGGCATTTGTTCTTAATTCTTGTTTTATGGAGGTCCAGTACCAGAAAATGCAAAGACTTTTCTTCTTCCTCCTTTGATTATAGGGTAAACTCTATTACATCCATATTTGCATCTTCTCCCCTAGCCCATATCAAATGTTACAGCTTAAATACATCTCTGACAGGGATCTGGACTCTCAGCCTTCTAAAGTGAATTATTAGTCAACTATTCTTTTGTGGAAAGTTTTGCTATTTGACATCTGGCAGTCATTTAAAACACTAGCATTCAGAACCTCATTCAGAACAGTGCACATATCTGATTTGCTTTCAGTATTTTCTTAGTCTAAATGCCATCCTACTGCTTTTTTTGGCAAAAAAAAAAATTAAATTCTGTTGGGTGGAGCTAGATTTCAACTGCTAGTTTTTCACTAGTACTTCATACTGTACCAGATCCTTAAAGAATTATCTAATGTACAAAATCTGTCATTTATACAGATCTGCAGCTAGCTTTCTCCCAGTTGCTCGAGAATGATATCTAAACATAAAATTATCTCTGTATAAACTGTGGGTTTGTAAAGTATGTAAGCACTCTGTGTTTGTTCAGCCCAGGTCGCTTGCTGAAAATGAAGGTTATGCCTGGGTGATAACCATCAGATGTCAGTTGAGAAGGGAATCCAAATTTTTCCGAAGTTTAATTATGCTCAAGTCACAAGGACATGAGATGGACAGGTTGGGTAGAATTTTAAAGCAATCCATCATCACATGCAAAAACTTACCCACGGAAACTTCCTTGAATTCAGTGAAGTGAAGTCAAGTAAAGCAAACAACTTTTAAAGACATACCTAATTATGAGATTGCACCCTTTGAATCATTAGAGCTGCAATCAGGAACAATGCCTCTTTTCTGCTTCCACAGAGCGATGATCCTCCTCTAATGATCCTGCTCTGATGATTAACTGCTGCTGAAGGGTACCACAAGGTAAGGTTAAAACAGTTTATCAAAAAGTTAGGTAATGAAATATATGTGACTCTTGAACACCACCACTTTAAGGGTCTTTAAGGGTCTTTGCTTGTGAAAGGTAGGTAAAACAGTACTCAGTTCTGGTACAAGGTAATCTCACCCATCAGCCATAAAATCCCACTCTGCCATTGCATTTGGAGTTTGAGGAGTTAAACTTAGGATAGAAGAAACATGTTATTTACATCAAGATTTTAAAAAACCCATCTTTTTGTATTAGAAGAGACTGTCATGTGAAAGTTAAACAAAATATTACCTGAAAAAAATTACAGATATAGACTGCTTTTAATGACTGCTTTAGAGGAAAACTAACCGTAAATGTCAATAAGTCATTTTTTGCAAAATTGTTATTTTAGGTTTTCAATGTTTTTAATCTAACTAAATATAGTGTCCCTACTTCAGCTATGTAGATTACCCCCTACTAGAGCACATTCTCTGCTGTTAGTACAGCTTACCAATCAAAAATAGCACATACAGTTTGGCAAAATTAATCCTTTCCTTTCTGATCCCTTCCCATAAATCTCCTGCAAGCTCCAGAGATCAGAATCTCCTCTTATGTAGATGCCACTGCATAAAATACAGGGGCCCATCTCCTCAGGGCACACCGCATAAATGAACAGGTCAACACAGCACCCCGCAGTGGAATAACTGCATGTGCAGATCTCTGATACAGAATTTGCCCTTTCTCCAAGTTACCCTGAGACTGGAACCTTCTCCTCAAAACCTTTCCCTCTGAAACCACCACCTGCCATGGAGTATGTCCACTACAGCAATGAAAATGCTGGGTGACGCTGGGTCATCTAATGGTTACCAGCATGATCCCGTGGAATATTAAAATATACTCTTAAATTCATTGCTATAAAAAAAATTCTTTGAAATTCATCATTCTTTGAATCTTCAAAATTTCTTTCTTTTTACCTAGTTGAATATTGAAAAGATCAGAGTATAGCTGACCTAATTAAGACCTTCAACTTAATTGGTGCCAATCTTCTCTTTCAAATTCCACCACTTCAATCCTTTTCTTGTCCTTTTCTGAACTTAAATACTCGTACATTAAATTATTGAAAAATACCCTCTCTGTGTTATTAGACCATTTGCAATAGGGGTGTTTTAGCCAAAACCACAGACTTTGTTGGCTCAGTAGTGTTGATGTTCAGGGGTGTGGTAGTGTCCAGGATCTGTTTTCCCTGTGTTCCAGGGGTGTGGTAGTGTCCAGGATCTGTTTTCCCCGTGTTCCAGGGCTGGAGGAGGGATAGAGCTGTGCTCTCCACAGCAAGTGTGGCTTAGGTAACATGCAGCTGAATCACTCCAGCTTCATTATTCTCACAAGCTCTTAGTCACCCCTTCTCCTGTCTCTAGTAAGTTCTGTGGTAAGGCAGTGCACTTGCATGTCTTTCTACAGCAATATTAAATATTATTTGTCACCTTTATTATTGACACTTGTGTCCCAGACTGCAGCTTTTTATTCTCCACAAAGGATACCTACAGTGTGCAATTGCCTCATTCCAATAGCTCACTTGCATCTGTAATTGCAAGTCTTTGGGATAAGATATTGATCTCTCTCCCATCTGTGTTCTGCCTACCCACTGGAATGATTTGTTCTTGAGGGAGCAGGAAGCTGAAGTGACCCAATTTTTGTTTTCATTTCCCGGTTAGGTTCAGAGTCAAGGTTACTTGAGTGACAATTACTATATATTTGTACTGTGTCATAAGCTTAAATACTTTCAGGGTCTTTTTCCCTAGAAAGTGCTCAGGTTTGCTTTTATAGGGTTAGAAATAAGACAGCATTTCTCTAAGGCTTCATGCAGGGGGTAGAAAAGGCTATCAATAAATTTTCTCATAAGGAAAAAAAGGAGGGGAAGAATATGTCTCCCTAAACCTAGGGAATTTTGGGATCAGGTAGATTGTTTCTTTGTGAATAAGAGAGTCGAGATTACAGACAAATTCTCTCTTTGGGAATTTCTAATAATCTCAGGTGGCTGTGGTTAATTTTGAATTTTTAGTTCCTCTCCTCAGCCAGCAGCTGGCACAATTTCAAACAACAGAAACACCCAACATTCAAATAAAAATACAAGATTGACCATGATAATCAACATATTGCAAATATAATTAGAGTTCAGTGCCTGGATCAGAGAGAGAGCAACATCCTGACATGGCAAATGTGCCTGTTGGGACAGCTGCTGCACCTGACAGCCTGTCCTTTGCCAGCTCGTGTCTGCCTCTCATCCCTACAACCCCTGAGCCCGATCCCTCTTGCTGCCCTTGGTCCTGTGATCTGGGCCTGTTGAGAGGCGGCCAGGCCATCTGCACCAGTGCTGCAGGCTGCCTTTGCAGAAGTGCTCAGCCTTCACAATGGAGTCCTGATTTTCCAGAGGCTCTGGCACTCGTTCAGCCATCTTACTGCAGCGTACCAAAATTTCGGAAGTGCTTGGCCATGAGCAGTTCCTGTTGACACGAGGCGTGTCTGTGTGTTTATCCACAGCTGTTGCCTCTTCTGCAGCTCCTCTAAGCGCCTCCTTTCCTGGTGCCTGTGTCAGCACAATGACCTATCCCATTGTCAGGCACATCTTTAGAATGTGAGGTCCCACATAGGGGAGCAATCACAGTCCCAGCCAGCTGGTGGGGTCTGTCCTGCCTCGCTGGGGCTCTGCCAGCAAATGTGGCGTGGCTCCAGCAGCAGAGCAGTCCCACAGCTCTCTCACAGAGTCCTGGTGTCACGGGTGGAAGATCCCAGGGCTCTCCTCCCAGTGCAACACATCTCAGGATCGGAGCAGGAAAAGAATGCAAGGTTGAATTCCTGTGTGTGAATCACTGGCTTAGCACTGTGTACATGTGGGTCTGTAAACAGCAGAGACAGGATCAGTTAAACACTGACTGCATCTGACCAGGTGTTGCACTTTTGCTCTTTTTAGGAAGACTTGATGGCATTTTTAAAATGGTGTTAACCTTGAGATGAGGTTCACAACAAATCATCCACATTTATGCCCTCTCTGGAATGCCCCATGGAGATTTTCCTCAAGCTTGTACCAGGGATGTAGCACACCGGGCTCTCCCCAGGTTTCTGAACATTTCTTAGATAAAACCAGCTTCTCCAGGAATTAATCTCTTTTTGTACATATTTTCCCTGTATTTGTTAGGAGTGAGATTGCCACCCACCCAAACAGAAGCACAAGGAAGTAAAGTCAAATTCTCTGTTCATAGGTAGAATGGGCATAGGCCACTACCTGATTGTTTAAAGAATATAAATGTGCCTCTCATAATCTTCAGAACAATGTACCTCATTCCCTTCAAACTGCAATTAGCATTGGTTTGATACTGTAAGGATGATGATGATTTGCTTTCATGCCTTTTCACAAAGCACTGCAGTTTGGAAAATGCCAGCCTAACTCATAAGAAACAGAGAGAACGCATAGATCCACTCCAGAAAGTGGATCAGGAATGGGTGGATATGCAGGTAAATCTATTGTAACACTGCACTACTATAACTGAGCCAGACTGGAGGACACAAAGTCTGTTGAGGAGCAGAAATACTAAACTACAAGACATAAACAACAACAGATCACTGAGTCATCTGAAAAAAATCTAAACCAATTTTGTCTTCTAAAAAGCCATTTATTTGCCTTCATCTTTGCATTTTCAAAGGTTATCCTTTTATACAATGAATAAAAGGATCCTTTTAAAAATTATTAATCTGACAGTGTCATTTTTAACTTTCACAACATCCCATGCTGTTATGACAAACAGTCCACAGAAAGGAATGTATCTATCAAAGTATTCCACACACAAAGAATACAGAGCCCAGCATGGAATAACTAATGGCCAAACCTACAGCAATAGTTTTGTTTTTTTTTAAAGTTCTTCAACCTGAGAAGCTTTCAGGTTTATCAAGCTGTGATCCAAGTCTTTTCTATCCATACAGTGTCTCTCTGGGTGTCTTAATACTCAATTCTTTCTAAGCATGTCACAGAGGTGGGCTCCCCATTCAACACCATCAAAACATGGCTTCAGAAATGCCTTTACTTGTAGTATGTATTTTCTGATAATTGTTTAAATAGGCTTCTAATAAACGGTGCAGATTGAAAAGCAATAATAAAGCATAGTCCTTTCAGGATTGCCTGCTTGAAAATAGTCATCAGTTTGAAGGAACTTTATGGGTTAGGAGTCTATCAGTGTGGATTATGAAGAGTAGCAAGCGGGAGCCTGATTCACAGAGGGAGGCTGTTCATGCAAGGAATTCTTGGAGCAGGTTATATTCTATCCAGGGACCAAGCATGTCACTAACATCAGCTAAAAAAAGTTCTACAAATTCAATTTATTTCAGTAGGAACATAATTTTTTCATGTAAAGCCTTAAAGATTGAAAACTATTCTGTGATTTTGTGCTTATTTTCAGACCACATGAATAGTAGGTCAAATGCCAGAACTTTACACTTGGCTCTGGTACCACTTGATCTTCCTAAGGTGTCCAGCTATGTTCACCTAAAGAAAAAGGAAGCAATGGTCACCACTACTAACCAATCACAAAAAATGTAGATTCTCTTTCTTGAAATATCTCCATTCTTTTCCTCATGACATATTCACTTCCCATACGAAGATTTATCCAAACCCCACTGAAATCAGCCAATTCTATTTCATCTGAGGGCTTATTTCTACTCTGACTAGCAGCAATTCAGTGGAAAAAATATAGAGTCATAGCACTACAAGACTTGTCAAATGAAGAAAATTTCTATATTTTTAGATGTTCAATCAGTGACTTTTCAGCATTAAAAGAGCAAAAGGAGAAATAAAGCTTTGCAAATACTAATATGAGATAAAGGGGACTTAGAGAAAATGGGTTTAGTTATAGTTTATGAAAACTCCAATATTTTAGTTCTTTATTTGTTTTTATAACCAGTTCCACAGAAACAGAATCAGGAAATGAAGTTGTGGATTCCAAAAGAGAAAGTAGCAAACAGACTCAAACTGCAGATCATTTCTTCCCTGCATTACTTTTCCTCACTTCCCCTCTCCCAGACAACCAATTTTTTTACCCTGGGAATCATTCTAATGTAGGTCAAAGAGATCACAGACTACTGCATATGACTTACAAAAAAGAAGGAAATGTTCATAGCTTTGCTAACATGCTATTTCCAGAAATACATTTCCTCTCCAACATTAAATCAAGAATTATCAGCATTGTTTTCTTATTGTCCTCATGCTCAGGTACAAAGTGGTTTAACTGGCAAATAAATAATTGCTCTTCATGAAAGC
The DNA here is from genome assembly GCA_013398175.1 of Climacteris rufus. Lineage (NCBI taxonomy): Eukaryota > Metazoa > Chordata > Aves > Passeriformes > Climacteridae > Climacteris > Climacteris rufus. The sequence goes on from VZRZ01004549.1 coordinate 3,397,371, forward strand.
TGCACTGGCCCATGTGACAAAGAGTGGTGCCCTACCAGCAACTCACTCCAGACCTGCAGAAACACTGCTCTACTGGAAAGTTCAAAAAGATTTTTAAGTGTTTTAGGCCACAGGAAATCTAATTGTGCAAAAATAATCCCTTGCTTGTGGTTTTAAAGACAATGACATTTCAGACAAAATGAGTAAATATAAGGCTGACTGGTGACTTCTAGGAAGTGCAGTCTGGGGAAAATAGGTGAGCTCAGGTGATCTTTGAATGCAAGGATGTACTGAAGAGGTGCACAAAACAGTCAGAAATTTTACATTGCTGCACATCACAAGAGGCTATGTGCTCTTACCACATGTTCCAGGCAAAGCCAAAGAGTGATTTTCAGCCAGAAACTCCTCCCCACGTTGGCCTTTCAGTGTTTGTAGTTGCCCTTCTCTGGATTCAATGCATCCTCTATTCTTTCCAGTACAGGAACAAAATTGAATTTACCCTGTGCCAGCAGAAGAAAGGATTGTATTTTCTTTCACAAGTAGTGAAGTCTTGGAAAGTAAGGCTGGATCTTTAGGACACTGGAAGCAATCCAGAAGGCGGACATCTTCTGAGGCTAATGCAATTATGATCCCATTTTGGTTGGCTGTTTGAGAAGGGATCAGCTAACTCTGAGAAACACCAGGCAAAGGTTACAGTCCTAAGTCTGTAGAACACTGGGTCAGTCAGACACTGATTTTGTTAGTAAGTGAATTTGTGTAGGAGTAGTTAGAAAAGAGGGATAGTCCTGACAATGATGAATATGCAATCAGGGCAAGGGTTAGGAGTTCAAACACACAGTCTTTGGCTCTGGCACAGAGAACAGCTGCATGGGGACATACCTCTGTATTTCTGCAGAGCAGCTTGCTGAATCAAAGCTGAGGTAGTTTATTTCATGGATTATACATGTATTTAATTAAATTTCTAGATAAATATTTGTAGCAATATGTTTTTGAAGTACTGCAAAGTTACATTGTATTAAACATTTATTGCAAGCTTATGAAATATTCCTTGTGTTAAATATTTACTGTTATTTTCAAGATATTGGAATTGAGCTTATTATAAACATGGCACAAATGCAAAGCCATCTTTCTCAGAGCAATATACTTCCTGAGTTGCTTTTAGACTTATTTCCTGATGGATATTTGCCATTAATGTACTATGACTTTTCCTTTATGAAAAAAGGCTCTAGCTCAAGCTAAGAGAAACTTATAATTTAAAAGATAGTTTCCACTGTGCTCAGCATTCTCACAGTAATAATAGTTTGTCCTTTTCCTTGCTGCAGCTACTGTATTAAATATTTATATTGATGTTTATTTTGTAAACAATAAACTGAATTAGGCTAACACAGGAAGAGCCTATGATGTGTTTTAGTATCTGTATTTGTTTTATGTTGTGGTCTTTTATGCAATTGATTCAAAGGATGGTGTTAAATAATAAGTAACATTTTTTAAATTCTATGAAATTATTTTTGTTTATTTACTGGAGAAGATCAATTTTTTAAAAATTAAAAGTACATACTGTGGAGAATATCCAGTCCCTAACTATGTTATATGTTGTAGTGAAATTACCAGTAAGTGTTTTGCTTTCTTGAAGACAGGATGATTGTCACAGTCTCCTTTGGAATTTGACCTAAAATCCTTGGCATGTTAGGACTAGGGAAAACAAAGACTTTTGTTCTGACATTTTTGGTGCAGTTTTTCTCCCAGGTCAGTCATTGAACAGTCCAGTCAACTTGAAGATGCTATATGTAGGACAACCACTCACATTTATTTCATTCATTATATTTCCCACATTATCTTGGGACTTCTAGAAAGTTTGTTTCCTATATCACTCTCCTGCTGCTTTTAACTCCACAGAATAGTATGTTCTGGCCAAGAAGCACATGGGTTGTGTGCTAGAGGTGGGGTATTATGGAAGAGTACTCACCTGTCCAGATTTATAACCCTGGTGTTTGTACATATCAGTTTCTGTGGCATTTTTTGCACAGCAGGGTTTCACCTTCACAGGGGTAACTGCTCTGCATCCCTCTGACACTGGTGCTAACACAGTCACCACTTGACAAGGCCTTTTACAATGTCTGGCCATTCTTAATCCATAGAGCACTTAGAAGGTGTCTTGCTGCCAGTTTTCTCAGTCATCCCTTTAATGCAGGTCAAAAGGTTGGATTCTTTTTTTTCTTGATTATCTGAGGAATCTGACAGTAAAAAGGCAAAGGAAATAAAAAATCTACCAAGAAATGTAATAAGGACAAACTGAGGAACTGAAGCATTTATTATTCTTCAGATAAGGTCAGTAAAGACTATCAATGCACCAACTGTTATCAGAGAAAAGGTGCTTGCGTTTTCCTGTCTAGTTAAAGCTGTCAGTGCTCGTGACACAATGCACATTCCTCAAGCTCAGTTATCAACACAACTCAGATAGACTTGTATATTTTTATGTTCCTGCCTTAGCATGATAGTGGTCTTTTGCCGTACGTTCTTTAGATTTTTACACGCATCTATTGGAAGTGTCAAACATTAGTTTAATGTTCTTAGATCTGTGTTCCTTCTCTTTCCAATCTGATGCTTAGTGAAGTATTGAAGCAACTGAAGTTACATGTTCAAAGCTGGCTTGAAAGAGGAAAATTAAACTTTAAAGATGTGTCAAACTTGGGATGAACTAAATTGCTCCATTAGCATACACTATTTGTCAAGGTCTAAAATAAAGATAGTCCTTGTGTACAAGGTATGTTACCTGTCTGTCTACAAAACTATTGCATAAATGCTTTCAAAAACAAGAGCAACTTTTTATTCAGTGAGCGGTAAGAGATGTGAAACGTTTCTCTTAGGGGTGTTGGTACAATGGTTGCCTGAAAATCATGCACATCCAAAGAAATAGTCTCAAAGTTCTTGCATGTCTATTGGTACAAAATTCAAGTAATTTAAAAGAGAACTTCAATGAAGTTGAAGTTCTCAGAATCATTGTGTGTCATATATATGCAAATTCAACTACCTTTGTGGTTTCTAATTAAGTCATAATTAATTATCTCTTATTGTAAATTATTGTTTGAATTCCCCAAGCACTTGTTGATGGTAGTGGGTTCATCTTGCTCAGTGTTCTTTGATGCCATTTTCGTGAATTCCGCTGAACTAAATGAAGGCCCATTTTCCCTGTTAACAGAGAAGTCAGTCAGGAAGGCTTCATGCATCATCCAGTTAGAGAGAATCATAATCTTCCAAAATAAGAATAATGGATTAATTTTTATGTGCTTTATGTGCTTTTGACCCCCAGCTAATCATAGGAAAGACTCAAAGTCCTACTTCTACCTTCAAGCATGCTTTTGCTTGTGTCCCAATTTGCCAAACAGAGAAATGCCTTTTCTTTTAAAAAGAACCTTCAGCTAAACCAGAGATCTGTCCACCAGGAGTTAGCAGACACCTCTTGATCTGTTAAAAACAGGAGGATTTTCCTCGGCTAAATAAAAGCTACAGAAAGATATGTAAACAAAATCACAGGCATTGTGTACATAAGGTACAGCAATTGGTAACTTGCTGAATTTTTATTTGTACAATGTTTTACAGACTAGACTAAAATAAGAATAATTCACTCCATTGATTATCAAATAAGATGTTTTTAAGCAAGCTGTAATCTTTAGTCATTCAAAAATAGCCATTGCTTTTGAAGCAAAGGCATTTGTATTATGGAAAAAAAAGTGCCTTCTTAGTGCTTGACTGTACCGCTCAGATTTCAATATCATTTTGTTAAGAAAGGTATCCTTCCTGATCCCAAAGACTTCATTCACCCAGGAGTGAAATAAGCATCACGAACAGGTTTGTCACATTGAATTATTCAGTGAGTCTCAAGGTCTGGTCAGAAAACAAAACATGTTGCTGAAAACAAACTAAAGAAATAGGCTATAAACAAGGAATTCTGATCCTGTTCTAAGTTCAAGAGACTCCAAGAACATCAGATGAAAAATATGAGCTTAGGCTTGGAACTGGTCTCTGTCCTCTGATCAAGGACTTCTGGATAATTTCTTGCTATTTTAAAGTTGCAACAGCCTCACTGAGTAGCCTGGCATGCCACGAGCAGTACAAGAGACTTGCTTCAGTCACACTTTATTCTCATCACCTTTACATGAAACAACCCAGGACCACCCACTAATACTTCAATGTATATAGTGCATGAATGTTAAAGTAATTCATGGTATAAATTGAAATATCAACCTGTGATCCCAATCTTTATGCATGAATTCTGTTGACTGACACACTTAGGATTTGGGGTTTTTTAGTATTTTGTTATCCATGTAAAACCACAAAGTTCCCACATGCTCTCATTATCCTCCCTTTGGAAAAACCTACATATTACTAAAATACAGATTTCATACTACATATTTAAATCAAAATATAATTCATGAGCTAAAACATATGGAGAGTGTTGGTGAGGTTCTTTCCTTGGAGCACACACTTCAGACCTTTTCTAGTCTCAGGGATACACAGTCCGTCTAGCAGAGAACCAAAGGGCATAGTAGGAGCTTGGATCTATTTTTCATCTGACACAAACCTTAGAAAACAGTCAGGGCACTGATGTACAGATAACTGACCCCATTCGGAATGATGGGATCTTGGGGGACTTGGGTCTTGATAGGTAAGCACCAAACATCAGGCTAACTCATCTATATGACAAGTCAAAGTCCTAACACTTGACTAAAAAAGGCTGAAGCCATGGCTTTATACCCAGAAAATATTTAGCTCTTAACTTTTATTGTATTGTCTTGATGCCTGGAAAGGGTACACAGACTTTTTGGCAGTTTGGTTTTCTTGGATATATTGGCACAGATATTAAGGTCACCTATGAATCTTTTATTGATTAGGTCCTGGGCAAGGATCTTACTACCCTATTACCCTATACAGCTGAAGTTCCTCTATAGGGAGCAGAATTAGCCCCTCTTCAAGCAGCCAATTATCCAGATGTAGGAAATAAAGTCACAGGCCTAAAAAATGGAACTGTCGTAAAGTGTCTTCAAACTGATTCCTGAGATACATTTAAAGAGAAGAGGGGTCATACTAGGTCCTGTTGTATTCAGAGCATATCAACAATGAATGGGATGGCAGTATTTATGCAGATAAATGTTCTTAATATATTTGTTTTAAGTTTTACATGCTTAATTCTTGTTCTGGCTCATTCTACAGTGAAGTGGAGAAGGAAAAGTCAACTCCAGTGATAAATTGCATAAGATACAATGAAGAGTATTCACTCCAAAAATGCTAATAGGGAAAGCACCATGTTCCAAACACTTCTGTAACTAAGCCTCAAGGAAATAGCTCTTACTGAACAATGTTGTTATTCAACATCGAACTTGACATCAGAAACACTGGCAGTCAGGCAGTTCCTGCAGTGCTGATGTGCTGATAAAGTCATTCTTACTTTTGGCTGGGCCAGGGCCCTAAAATAACATCACTGGCACTCAGAGGTAAACTCATGACTGGGAAGGTAAAAGATAGTGCTGTACCTACTATATCACAATTTTCAACACTAGTCACTTTATGTACTCAAAATCCAGCTTCCCTATAAAGGAGCCAAAAAAGCATAGCACTGCTCTGCATTCACTTGTTTCTTCCCAGTAGGTCCCAAATAAGTATGACACACTCCTATTTTCTTTCTCCTGACCTTGGTCATGAATCCTGTCTCTTTCCTGTAAAAGCACAGGGAAATAATACACCACCAGGTAGCTTTGGCTGATCCTAACAATGTTGGAAGAATAAATTTGTTCATCCATTCTAGGCAACATGTACTACTGGCAGTCTTACAATGGGTGGTGATATGAAAAACACAATCATGAGAAACATAGCAGTGAAATTATATTAGCTTGAAGAATGTTTTATTTAATCCTCAACTACCTGATCAGACACATTGGATTCATTTTAGACTCTTGTTTACAGAAAATATGAGATGTAGCCTTTTCCCCCAAACTAATTGCTGGTATCTCTTTTCTAAGAGCCATCAAAGTTTACCTTGCACAAGTCAGTTTAGAACTGAGATACCAGTACTCACTACTGTAAAAACTATTGTGCTCCTTTTCTGAAAACAAGTAGAATAAGGCATATAAATCAAGCTTAACAACCAAAGAGAGCTCATTAATGCAGAAAATTAATGCAGATCAGTTGGTCTGGTATTTTCCTAGCAAGTCCTTGATCTGATAGTGATGAGATACTGCCTTGATTTTTTAGTTCAGAGTACCAGATCTGATTTAGAAACGTGATGCTGTCTAGAATCTTCTAGAAGTTGACTGGAGTATAGCCTCTCAAAATACTTAGAAGGAAGACAACTGCTAGTGACACTTTGCAAGTTTTATTTCTTATCTGAATAATGCCTAAAAGAAATATGTCATATGCATAAAAATAAAATCAGAAACAGAAAATAAAGGTGAAGAGTAGGATAAAGACATTCCTACAACTTTCTGTCAAGATGCTTTACTTTGCTTTTCCTGGAGTACTCAATCAATGATTCTGCATCTTGAAATATGCCACTTTTCAGAACAATAACTTAAGATTATAATTGTAATTAAAATACATCGTCTAAGTAAAATGAGGTTTCTTATGTTTTGCATCCATTGTGCCCTGAAATAACCAGTAAAATGAAAAGAAATTTGTCTGCACTCTACCTAAAAAAAAGGTCTTTTTGGTTAGCACAGCTCAAGAGAGATAACTGTGCACTTGACTGAGATTTAATATCAGGAAAGTTTTTAAAGTTTTCCATTGCAGAGAAGAGATTGCTCAGAAAGTTTCATCATTGCAAAGATGAATAACTGCATGAATTACTCGCCAGCAATAAGAAAAGGAGAAATGTTGGGTGAAATTGAATGAGATAGAGCAACAGAGGGAAAAAGAAAAATGCTGGAAGATGAGCAACAGAGGGAAAAAGAAAAATGCTGGAAGATAAACAACAGCTAAAAAAGTCTGCTTGCTGCACATGGGGCTTCAAGACTCAACACTTGCAATAATGGCAGTAGCATAAAAAATCCTGCATGTGCAGAAGTGTAGACTGCACTGTGCCTGTTTGCTGGAGCCCAGGCTTAGCCAGAACTATCAGCCTTGATTCAAAACTTTTTAATATTCAAAGCAAAGAGAAAAGATCATCTTGGACATACAAAAGAAACTTTATTCTCAGCTGAATTTAGGGAGCTCTGACTAGAAATGGGTAGGGAAGCCAGAGAGTATTTTCTTGCTGGCACAGACTGAGATTTTGGGGCTGGTGCAGATGGTTCCTGAGCTGTTGCTGAGTGCAGAGCACACACATTACTCCTCTACGGGGCCCTTGATGCTGGCCCAGAAGCCCTGGGAGCACCTCTGTCCCTGGGTTTGCCATACAGGCAGAAAATACACCAAAGCAGGTGCTGGGAGACGAGTAGATGCTCTAAATCTCAGGATTGCTCTTAATAAGAGCAGACAAGGCAGGGGGAGAAGGGGGACAGGCTGTGAAGGGGAAATCACTGAACTAATTGAGGAAAAGATTTTCTTTTAATGCTGAGCAACCTTGAAGAAACATGATGTCAGTTTAGCTGATGATAACACTAAATGCTGGGTAAGAGGAGGAAAAATAGTTGTAAATGCAAAGTGAGAGCCATGAAGTTCAGGACAACTTAAATAGATGAGGAGCACACACTTTTAAATTCCAAGATGAAAGTTCCAAGATGAAAGAGACAATGAGACAACAACAAAAGAAAGTCGACATTGTCCTCTCTTGCAAAATACTAAGCATGAAAAGGCCCCTAGCCTGTTCATGAATTCTTCTTTATGTCTTCCACATGCTACTTGGTGGCAGAAAAACCTCTTACAGCACAGACCAATTCTATAAAAATGAGTGAAGATTCATTTGAAGTGCAATAAGAAATACCAGAGAGAACACAATTTGTCATATTATGGACAGTAGAAATAGCAAGGCTGTGAAGGGGCAAGGTTTATATTTGGGAGAAGTAAATACTGGAGTACATAAATGATAATGCCTAAGGGAGGTGGGAAAAGCTACTTATGTGTCCTAACTCATGTAAATGTTTCTGTACAAGCACAAAACAGACCCTCAGAAGTCAAGCAATATTTTTGGTAATATCCAGGTTATAAAAAACATGCAGATTTTGATGGATGAAACTGAAATATAAGAATATAAATCTGGTATTTTGTTCAATTCTCTGAAATTTATCAGTGCATAAATTGAAATGCTTCACCTAATGTAAATTAATGTGACACTAAAATATTAGACAAATTAACATTTTGCTATGATGGGTAAGCAAATCTACATTTTCACTGAAATGGATTGTTTTCCATTAGCTTTACTTTGTCTTAGCAAATGAATAAAGGCAGTAGAAAACTGCAAGCTCAGATGCTTTAAGACTTTATTAACCACACCATTACTTATGGTATTTGTGAAGAAACGAGAAAAGACACCCATAGAAAATGCCAAATAACCTTAAATTATTCCAACACTTACCTATATAGCCCATCTCTCTCCAACACCACATTTAGTTAGATTTATACTGCAGCACAGTAATACCAAAAGCTTTTAATTTCATTGTGTTGCATAAAATTAGTTGCAGTGCTTTTCATCATCTCATGTTATGAATGATGGAAGGGGACACACACAGTATTTAAAATGCTGACTGAATAAACCCCATGAGTTATTACGGCCACATATTGCAGGAGGAAAAGAAAAGTAGGGCTAAGGCTGAGAGACCTTATTCATACTTAATTTTGGAGAATGTAATGCAGCATGTCTTACTTGCAGCTGTATAACAAGGCAAAATATGTGTCTTTCAAACTAGGCATTTGACATAGTGGTCAAATCCCTAGAGATGAGCAAAGGGATTTTTTTGGAATGAGATTATCAACATATTTAATGTCCTGAATCTGTATACATCATAAGAATAAACTTTAGCATTTAAGGGATTATTTAAAACATCTGGTCTTTCCTTTGGTTTGCAGAGCCCATGTTTGCCCTCCAGTTTTTGATCACAAGCACCCATATAGACATGGGAGCTCCAAACCCCAGTGCCCAGCGCACTGTGGCCATGCTGGGCTGGCTGGGGGGACATGGCCAAGGCCACAGACAAAGCCAGTCTTTTCTAACTAAACATTGCCAAACCCATGAAAGACAGTGTTGCCTGCAGTGGAGGAGGAAAGTCCTCCAAAGTTACTAGTTTAGTAAAATATTTGAAGTTCCCACAGATTCAGAATTAACATATTTGACTTCTTTTTTCGTATGAAGTTTTCAATATTACAATTTTACTAGCTCTTGTGACTCGTGAGTAACATTACTACATATAGTCTATATCATACTACTGACGTCAAGTTGTTAGGATGTTCCACATTAAATCATTTAAAAAAAAAAAAACCAGCTGTTTTTTCTTGCTGCTTGATACAACTTGTCTTTTCAAGTGTCCTCTATGTGTGTGGGAACAAATTACTATCAGATTTCAGAATCACAGAATTAAGAATTTCTAGGCCACAAACTGCAGAATATATATGGATATTCTTATTCTCATCCATACTGAAAGGGGGAAAGAAAAGCAACCAGATTTTGAATTAAAAAAATGTAGGTTTAACCTTAGTATTCATGCAGTTCCTAGGATGTTCTGTTCATTAGACACTGGGAAAGGGCTGGTGAATCCAATCATCATTAGACTTAGAAATGAGATCCTAGATAACAATCCTTCAAAAATTACTTTAATAGTAGAAGCAGAAATAAAACCAGAAACCCTGTTTGCTTCCTCCCAATCTACCAGAAAAACCGCCACTCTGTCTCAAGAATATGAATATATAATCTGTCAAGATACAAAAGATTGTGTCCAAATTATTGGTTTTGATTAATTTCCTTCTGCAGCAAGAAATCTACAGCTTGTATACATTGACCAAGTCCCACAGGTCATTCAGATTTACAATTCTTTTTCTTAAGTAATGTCTCATGTACCATCATGCACAAGTGATAAACGGCGCTTGTCAAACACCCAATTGGCAATTCACTTTTTGACTTTAAGGGTCAAACTGCAAGCACCTGGAGTAAAATTCTTCAGAAAACTCTGTCAGCCCTCTCTTCCATTTTCAGTTACATTGGTATAATTCAGACAAGGAGAAATCTAAATCAGTCCTGAGCAGTATGAAAATGATACTACTGTGAAACACCCACCTGTACCAAGATCTATTTAACAATCAGTGTGCTATTTCAGGGATTCATGGTGAGAAGAAAAGTAATGGGGAGGATGTATCAGTACTGAAGGTAATTTAAAAGTTATATATATGCCATAGATGAAGACTTGGCAACAGTATAATGCATATATCTATGCTGAACCTTTAAAATAAGAAATGCCAGATCTATCACATGCTATATGTTGTTAGGAGGTTGTCACTAACCTCGTTATAAGGGCTGATACCTGCAAAACTTGAACTAACTTTGGTAAAGTAAGCTACAAAGCTTAAATTATGACCTTTTGGGGCATCCTTCCTATAAAGGTCACCATTTTGTGACAACACTGCAAAATCAATTGGTTCGTCTGGTCACACATAAAGAATTACGACAGATGTCACATGGAGCAAGGCAAAGCCAGTGACAGAATATCTTTGTCAAATATTGTTAAAGCCCCACTGTTTTATAGAGAATGGTAATTGGTGAAGTGTGAAAGAACCAGATCTCTCAAATCTGCCCAGTTTCTCATTAACTTATTTCTTTGGCTGATTGGCAAATGCCCAGTTCAGCAATGGTTGTGTTTTCATGCAAAGTCAAAATCTAAGGGCTGAGCTTGCCAAGAGAGTTTTGAATAAGGAGGTGGGAGATTGGACAGAAAGAGCCTTTGTTCTATACCAAAATTAAATTAAAATAAAACATTAATATCCCCTGAAAGTAAATTTTCTCTTCATGCCTTTCTCATAGAAACCTTCAATATTTGCAAAACACAACTTGGAATAGGCCTTGCCTGAGACAATTAGTTTTCTAAATTGAAAAACAATTTTTTTCTTTCTTTCTTCATTTTCTAATATTATTTCTAGCAGTAGTTCAACATGACAGATTCGATATGTTAACTGAAAGGGAATTACAGACATTTTCACTTCTGAAAAGATGTAAAACAAGTATTTCATGTAAAGAGTAACACTCATGGGAGCATAAATATCAGTTCTATGAAGATGCACAGACAATATATTCAGGGAACTTGCTGTGTTACTAAGAAACCTCTTCATTAAAGGGACACATTTGTTTGGATTAGACTCTGCCAGTTGAACACAAAGTCTTCTTCCTGAGAAATCCCCTTCATTCCCTGACATTTGTAAAGAGCTATAAAATGCTAATTGGTCTCATCAGTAAACAATTAACATTCTGTTTCACTTTATTCTCAGTGCAAAAATTATAATAGGAAATAAAATGTCATACAGTAAAGACACAGCTGAAGACTATGACAAGAGGCAATCGTACCTCCTTTTAGATGTTAAGTTTACCTGCATATGACCTTCCAGATATCCACAGCCTTAGCAGCCAAAACCAATAAACATTCCTGCCTCTGACAAGTTGACTCTGGACAGCAAAGCTTCCTGCTGAAATAAAAAATTAATATTTTAACAAAAAATCTGCCTTTGATTAATTTTCTTTAACCTCCATGTCCCTACCTGTCTTGCTAAGCCACAATGAGGCCTCAGCTGACCACCAGTTTGTTTCTTTGCCCCAAACTCTGCTTCCTCTTGTATTAATAAGTCAGGTCTATCCTTTCCTCTCTCCACCACTAAACCTTGGAAAGAGAAGTTTGTCTGCTCTACTGTGTTATGGTACAAGATGCCTTTCATAGCTCTGCTAGGCTAAATACTGCAGAGTTCAAGCACAACATGGTATTTGAATTAAACTAACTTGTAAAAACATTTCTGGATAAAAAATACTTTATTGCCACCAATTTAAAACCATAAACATGCTTTGAATCCAATTCAATATACTTCTTATTTGTTCCTGATTCTCTCTTGTTATTATTATTAGAAGGCATAAATTTCCAGCAAGGCTTGTGCTTGACAAGGCTCCATTATTTGCACATGACAAGGTTTATCAAAAACAGTTGGATTTTTATGAGGAGTCTTTTATGTTTCCTTCATAAAATATAAATAAATGAAAAGGATTAGATGGAGGAAGCAGAGTATAATTCATCACCAATGTGAAGCAGAAGGAGCAGGCTGCAGATGGATGAACTGAAGAACAACATGGTGACTAGAAATCTCTCTCTCAAATGTCGGGGAGCAAAGAGCATAATAAAGGAACATTGACTTTTCTTGCCATTTCTAGGTGTTCCTAAATGTATAAAGTACAGAATCATTCTAAGATGCAAACCCACACAAAAAGTAGTACAGTTGTACATTTCTTTGGCTAATATTTGTTTGGAGGTTAGTGAATAAATTCAAAGAACATAAACGTAAAATTAAATTTACTCCCTGTAGTTAAAGAACAACTGGGAGGAAAACATCTCTTAGGATGGCACTGTCTTACTCTATCCACCATTACTCTCATGTCAGTCAGATAAAAGTCCTGAAATTGTCTTGTGTTCCCATAAGAATTGGTGGTGGAGACAGTGGCCCACATTTTTTCCTCAACCAAAGCTAAAAAGCCATCCTAAAGCAAGCCCATGGGTTTATTCTGCCATCACATATGATGTCCCATATGTAGAAACTCCAGGAATGAGGTTGTTCTTACACAATTAGGCAACTGCATCACCTCCGTGTCTCTGTCTGTGGTAATGGCATATATAAATGAGGCACATGGAAATTATGTTTCACATGTGGTCACAAATTATGTGGTCACAAGCTTCAGGTATTGAATGGCTCCAAAATCTATCTTTCCAAGACCAGTCTCCTCTTGCCAGCACAACTGAACTTTCATTTCTCTTTAAAGTCTAAAATGTGGGCATTCACTTTTGATCCAATTCAGAATGAAAATATTTTTGTATGAGATAAAATCCCTAATGTTAATTTCGGTAAGGTAAATACAAATCCAACACACACACACAAAATATTTCAACATAGAAGAAAACAAAGACACCTTATTATCAAAAAAAGAGTAAAAATATATTTATAACAATTTATTTATGCATTTTTTCCTACCAGATTTCATCACAGTCATCATGTTCTCATAGAACATTTCTCTTTTTTTTAGTGAAACTGTGGTGAAAAACTTCCCAAAATATTTGAAGCAGGCATTTCCAAGAACCCTCCTGAAATGAAAGCTCTTGGTCATCATAATTATTTAGAGTGGAAAGCATGCAGTTCTTAGATGCAAGTGCTGTGTAAATCCTCTGACAGACGAATTATGGAAATACTATCTTACATCAAGCCATTGCAGGATTCTCTGTATTTTTTCCAAAGCAAGTAGAAAGACCCTCCCCTAAGCTGATCTCTTACTACCCCGTAACCTTACCTATAAAAACTTCTGCTTTTTATCTATATGAGGTGTGTCTTTCTTCCCACACCTACACAGGACTCTGCCTGTCAGTACTAAATCTGTTACCAGCAACAAAAGAGTCTAGGGAGAATGTCCTTAGAGACCAAGTGAATTATCCAGAAAAGCTTAAGTTAAAGCTTGAGTTAAAATAATGGCTTACAGAATGATGGGTACAAGATGGAGAGAGACTGTCTCAAGGAGATAAATTTTGCTAACAGTTTTTCCACAGTGAAAAGCCATATATTATATTTAAACAACCCTCTGATTCAATTGTGTGAGAGCCATAGAAATCCAATATAGGAACATTTTCTGGCACGTTTGCATCACATCCTCAAAGTGGGAGTTAAATAGCAAGTGTTAATGGGCAAGCTAAATAAAAAGTTAAATATTTTATTGCTATATTTTATACTTCATTCAGAAAGATTAATTATATGTTTACTTCTTTCCTTCAATTTAGTGCTATCCTACAAGTTTTGTACGTGTGATTTGCCATACAAGCAAAGCTGAGAGACTGCATTATGGTTTGCAGGATCTGTGCCTTATATTGCCAGTTCTTCATGTACTATTCTACCAGTGCTGAAGAGAGAAATAATTAATGGGACACAGGAGAGGTTCAGGTGCCACTTAAGGTAAACTCATTCCCAGGAATTTCTTTTTATGCAGGCTGTGTAGAATTGCATTGCATTGACTAACTAAATCTCTGCATTAATCAAGTATATCTTTTATTCATGGGTCTGAATGTTTTCATTTGTTGGAATGAACTGTGACCTCCTGGTACCTCTCCCTCTACCAGGCCCTGTATTTAAATGTGTTGTATATGTCCTGATTTAATCAAGTTGCACAAATCTGACTCAGATTATGATAGAATCTGACCAGATAGCCTTATTATTTGTTTTGGACTGTTGACTAAATCTTTGTCACACCCTGTACTGCTTTATAACTTGGATCAAAACAGGGGGGAAAAAAAAAAGATGTCATGAAATGATATTTCAATATATGGGAAAGCACCTACATCTGATCTGTAGATGTGCTGGTTATAAACACACAGCAAAACACAACTCTAGGCATTATGGGAAAGCTTTCCTATGTACCGTACACAAAGCCATCAGCACCACATTTGCTCTTGCTTCTCCTTCTGATCATTCAAAACAACACAAAGCTGCTGTAGTTTAGCCTCTCTTACTCGTTTCTGGATCTAGAGCAAAGATTTTCATGAAATCAAAACTAATGAACTCACAGAATACTGATACTTAAAGCAATATACAATGAAGACATCTTAGAGGTATTAATGGCTGCAGTCTGGGATTCATTCCTGTTTAAATGGAACAACTAATTAATTGAGAGAAATCAGCAGACAGAGTCCAGCAAAAAGTAATTGCTATTCTACAGGTCACTAAAGCTGTCCTTGCAATCCTTTGATAAAAGAGGGACCTCAGTCACCATCTCTAGTTTTAGCCTCTGCTGACATTCTGTATGTCAAGAAAGTGCCATATGTGATGTCTGGAACATCTGGGATCCCTGGAGCAGGGATTGAAATACAGAAGTGACAGGGGAGAGCTGATTTATGCACTTACTCTCCCCCACATTAGACATTAACAAATTGTGCCCACTTCTCACCTTGCACCACAGACAAACACCAAACACAGAACACCCAAAAGAATGAAGAGAGTAGTAAAGTTAAACCAGATAAAGCTCTAGTGTCCTCTGTGCTCTGCACTGAATTTTGCCACAGTGAGGAAGTGCTATGTAAAAAGACTGGTCTTCTAGCTTGTGCAGAGCAGGTTTGAAATGCAGTGGGACAGAGAAAAGAGTCAGGCAGAATTAAATGGACATTAAGGAGAGCAAAGAGACAAGTGGACAGATACCTCTGTCAAAGAAAAGGACTAGAAAGGATCAGTTCTGAGGAGCTGCAGTTGAAGAAGCTGGTTTTTTTTCTATTTGAACTTGGTTGGAGAGGTTTTCCAGACCCAGCTCAGTGCATTGCACAAGGTAAGCACACACTGCAATTCCAGGACATGGAGGACAGGGACTGATTCAGTCTGTGAAAGTTCTCCTTAGATATATGGATTCATTGCTTAACAGGATCAACCAGATACACAGGAAGCAACCTGCAGGTGTTACACACACACCATCATCACCTATTGCAGAAGGCATCTGGTATCTCTGAACATCATCATTCATGTGCAGCTACAGGGCCATGTCCTCTCCTGCACCCATCCTGCCACACTGGTGCCATAACGGTAAGAAAATCACCTAACAACAAGAAGGACTTAGGGCAGGAATTCCCAAAGCATCACAAAAATTACTGTCCTGTGAGTTGAGTTCCTTATGCCTCAGTCTGCCACAAGAGCACAGGAAGGAGCTGGAATGACTCTCGTGCACTGCTTCTGAATCCTCATCACATCAACGGCTTTATTACAGACCAGGATGAGCCACCTCTGAGACTGCCTCTCTGTTTCTGACTGTGATTTGTCACTGCTTTCATTCTCAATAACAGCTTCACGGATTGAATCAGGGAATACAGACAAATATCTCAGACCATCTGTTTATGAGGTGTATTTCACACCCTAGGGCTGCTTCAAGAGCTAGTAAAAAGGTGACAGCTTCAGTCTAGCTCTAAAGATCTTCCTGTATTGCTTTAATACTAACCAAAAGCAGCCTTTAGCTCCAAAATTTTGCCGCAGTCTAGAATGCAGTGGTGACAATCGTATTTTAGGGCTCAAATTCTTCCCCACTAATCACACCAGATAGCAGTTCATTCCTTGCCTAATCTGTCATTTAAAGGGGGTTCCTTATCAGCTGGTACATTGTCATGGGCAACCTGGGGATCCTACATATTCTAAATCCAATCCATTACTATGGACTAAGCAAGAAATGTATCTGAAAACATTATTGTTATTATCATCACCATTACCATCATCCCACTCACTGAGAAACATAAAATGATGTATTCCGCTGCTTAGAAATACCAAACCATCCGTCCCAAAGAAATAAGTAAGAACAAAGACACCCATTAAAAAAGATTGCTAAGGTAATTGATCAGAATATCATTATTTTCTGTCAGAAAAAATTTGCTTTTCCTCTCTAAAGATTAATTAACATTTTGCAAATTTTGTATGTACAGAGTTGTATCTGGTCTATGGACATATTTCCATAATTTAAGAGTGGTTTTTTAAATAAATGAACTGTGGCTATTTTCATTATCAGTCTGGTAAACTGGGATCATTTGCCAAAACAACAAGAAAATATTTTATTTAGGACTGTGATTGTTCACCTTGGAAACACAATTGTGCACTAAAGACATCCAGTCATGGCAAAGTCATCTGTCCCAACAAGACAGCTTGCTTTGCATATTGCTACTACTCTAAATGTGCCAAAGGCAGTTCTGAACAAGCCAACCAATGTCCAAGAAACTGTAGTCTTTTGAGGGCTACAGCATTGCTCAGCTTCAAATGAAGACAGATGTGATTATCTGATGTTCTGCCTGTCAGACAGAAGTTGTACAAGAGATAACCAATATACAAAGCTTTGCAAAATGTTTCTTTCTTAAAAGCAAACTTCCATGGAAAAGGAAAAGGAAAAGGAAAAGGAAAAGGAAAAGGAAAAGGAAAAGGAAAAGGAAAAGGAAAAGGAAAAGGAAAAGGAAAAGGAAAAGGAAAAGGAAAAGGAAAAGGAAAAGGAAAAGGAAAAGGAAAAGGAAAAGGAAAAGGAAAAGGAAAAGGAAAAGGAAAAGGAAAAGGAAAAGGAAAAGGAAAAGGAAAAGGAAAAGGAAAAGGAAAAGGAAAAGGAAAAGGAAAAGGCCCTATAATAAGAATAGTTGCTCAATTAAGTATTTTTTCAGGTAACACTTTGCGAACTATTGAACAGCTGTTCCACAGTGCCTTACAAAGCTGCCATTGCTATTTGCCCACTCCTAAAAGCCGTCTTCTACACGGGCAAACTTAAAGAAAAGTGAGATTGGTTCAAAGTATGTTATAGTTTGTATTGGAGTTTGACAATTAGAGGTCATCACTATAAGCTTGTTGAACAGAGTGTTGCTTTCATTACCTCATCATTTTCTGAAACCTGAGCCAGAACAACCCCAAAATAAAGTAACCCCAATTTAACCGCAGCAGTATCGGCCTGCTGTACATTCATACAAGTTTGAATAGGTTCACTTGAAAGTCTATGTTCATACATCAGGCCTGGAGACTTGGCTTAAGAAGACACATAAATAAATGGTATGTGCACACCGCCCCCCCCCATTTTTGGCTGGAGGGAAACCAAGGAGTGCTTTGAAGTTTCTACATAAAATGTAGAAAGCAGTACCTGACTCAAAGTGGGAATATGCAGATTAGAATTCCTCAGGTATTAAGCTCTTCTGGCTCACAAATTGTTTGTGTTTGAATGCAGTGTAAAGGAAAGGAAAATAAAATGAGCTGTACCATAACACTTTTTTATGACACAAGTTTGGAAACCATTCCAAATTCCTGGATTTTTCACCTAAGAAGGAGTCCTTTTGGCATATGTTAGAAGCTGTTGTTTCATATCAGTAGATTTTATGCTAATTTGCTGCAGAGAACAAACTATATATTCATAATTTTTATTAGAATTTTAATTACCTGTCAAATTATTTTGTGTTTCACCTAGGGCAGGTGTGAAGGTATTTTTTATCTTATTTTTGGTGCTGTACTCAAATTCTAGTTGCCACCATTTAAGAAATGTTAATGATGCTAATGAACACTAAAGGTCAGACACTTAGCTTGTGTAAATTATCACAGCTCTGTTGATTTCTGCACTTCTACTGATTTACAGTTGCTGAGGACCTTAAGATCCTGGCACGGCAATTTATTAATCTTGGTTATAGAATTTATTCCATACATTTAGCTATTTGGAAGTACTAGCAGGGTCAAGTGAAAATGCAGGTTAATGCAGCAGATGTCAATCAATGTGAACAAAAACAACTTTTTACATTCATTTCACATGCATTCATAGCTACACAGTTTTTACCCCAAGCTTTCCTTTCCTTTCCTTTCCTTTCCTTTCCTTTCCTTTCCTTTCCTTTCCTTTCCTTTCCTTTCCTTTCCTTTCCTTTCCTTTCCTTTCCTTTCCTTTCCTTTCCTTTCCTTTCCTTTCCTTTCCTTTCCTTTCCTTTCCTTTCCTTTCCTTTCCTTTCCTTCTCTTTTCTCTTTTCTTTTTTCTTTTCTTTTTTCTTTTCTTTTCATTTTTAATATGAACAGACATGAAAAACTGAACCTCAGTTTACACGTTTCAAGTCTGCCACCAAAGAAGGAACAGAGCATTACACATGGTTTCAGCTAGCAAGCTCCAAACTCATTGTTTTTTATTTGCACACCCAACACTTTGAATATCAGACCAATCTGCAATTTTAGTAGAAAATCACTATACAACAATCTCACAACTGAGGCAATATTTTAAAAAATAGAGTAGATAAACTCTTAGGAGGATTATAAATGCCATTGCATTTTAGAAAAGCTCCTAAATAGTTTCTTTCATCCTGGTTCCTAGTTTTTTCCTGGTTCCTGGTTTCATGCTGTGTGACTCATCTAAAGATGTGGGGCTACCCTCATGCAGAACATCTGAGTCTGTGTCACGTGTGTTGTGTCATTACTCCAGTCCCCAGGTCAAAGTGCACTGCACTGACCAGAGTGACCAGGGACTCTATTCCCTGTGTCTGCCGTTCTCACACAAAATGAGAGCTCTTTAGGGCAGGGCCAACAAGCCTTTCTAAATTAGTCTGAGTTTTAATGTCAGGTCCCAGCCATCTCTATGACACAATTACCTATGAGAAAATTCCTCTTTATTTGCTCTTCAGCAGGAAGTAGAGGAGCAACCCAGAACTGTGCTAAGCAAAACAGTGAGTCATCTGAAAAAACAAGCAGACATGTAAAGACTGTTGGCTAATAATTCTGCATGAGATCCAGACTTTTTTGAAATGGTCAGCTAAAAACATCTTAAGATAAATCAGTACAGCCTAAACAAGACTAATTGTTCTGAGGATTAAAGAGATTTTACCATCAGGGGAAAATAATAAAACAATTCCTCTGAAATATTCATAAGAATGGAACAAAATATAAAATGGCAATGACAACTTCCCTTTTACATCAGGATAGACTGAAAATTATAGTCAATTTTCTCCCTTACTCTCAACAAATTATGAAAGACTTAACCCAGAAGAGGAAATAAGCCATTCAGGTGCAAGGATACTTTAAAAAAAAAAGAAACATAACACCAAGAAGAATGTGCTCAGCAAGGAAACAATGAGTCTGGATGAATGTGTTGAGCTTTGTAAGTGGGGCCTGACATAACCTGGTGCTAAAGATACATGCAGGATGTTGGGAGTGGGAGTTCATAGCACAACTTCAAGATCAATGAAGGCAATGGAAACAACCACCTCCTTTTCTGAAGGCATCAGAAATCTTGGGGAAGAAAACATTTTTAACATAAGCAAATGGGGCATCGAGAGGTCAGATAAAGCACAGATGGATTCCTAAAATATTTTTTTCAAGAGAATTACCAGTGTTAGTCAGTTCAGAATTATACCAAAATAGGTTTCAAAGCTGAAAAGTAATAAACCCCATTTTTTTAGAGATAGATAATTTCAGGGGAGGTTAGAAAAGTGTAAAGGACTTGAAAAACTTCTTTCAAAACTTTTGGAGTTTGAGAACATAATTTTGTGAGAGATGCCCCATATTTCCCTCTGAGACAAACCCCGACCTACCTGCAGACTCCGTACTCTGGCACCAACTCTTGCACCTTGCAAACAAATTTTTGTACCTAACAAGTATTTGGACTCTTGCTGCTATCCCTAACCAGGACACGTATGAAACTGGAATATGCATTTTAAACCAGCTTTTTTCTTCCCTCCTCCAGGAAAAGCAAAAAGCTGCATTTTGCACTCTCTACTCAAGGAGGCTGCAGGAATCCTTGAGCTGTGGACAATTTGATTGCTGTATGTATTACTGTTGTCAGATCCATATGCAATTTTTGCCTCTTCTTTCCAGTTTTCTCACCATAAGCAGGCCTTTTCCCTGTCTTTTCCAAAACTACGCAACACAGAAATTATGATGGCAGTTTATTTTACCTTAGCTACTTTTAGTCCTTAATCTGCGTAAGTGCTACCAGACAATGGAAATGCATACTGTCCTCTGGAACCCATGACAGTCTGTTGGAGCTCTTCTTTTATTTCTAGCAGTTTTAGATGAATAACACATGTTCCTCAGAATTCCATGCCTCCCACTGTCATTCACACCTTGCCCTCCCAGATCTCCTGCTGTGAGGCAACATGGCACAAGAAATTTAGGTGTATTCACATATCATATTACCATAGCACAAGAATCCAAAATTAAAGGTAAAACTTTTCATTTCAAACAAATCTAATTTAAACAAAAAGAGCTGGCAGCACAATGTACAGCTAACAACAAATTGGAGCATAAGAAAGGTTGAGCTGTATCAGATTGTGGATGCTCAATGAAAGGTAACAAGGAGAGAGCAGACACCAATTAATCCTTCCCCAATACATCCCAAATATTGCAGTTTTTTAATATATTCTACCAGTAATAGTCTGTTTAAATGAAATGCTGTTCTGCACTTAGAGAGACACCAGGCAAATACAGCAATAGCAGTTTGACCCTAATTATTTCAAGGAAACCCCAAGACTAGACCTTTGCCACATGACACAAAGTAAAATATGCACAGGAGGAAACCAGAGAAGGAAGATGGGGAGAGGTTAACTCATTTGGGCACAGCTAACACAGCTAGGTAACTATTGGACCAATCCCATCTGTCAGCTCAGAAAAAGAGCACACTGAAGATACGTGTGTCTACCTCAACACTGTACATCTTGAAAATTGCACTCAATCCTTCCATTTCCTCTATAGACAAACTATTCCATTTTCTCACATTGAGGAAGAAACACCTGCTGTGCAGCCTGTGTATTTCTCCCTGTCTTCCTTCCATCCATACTAAGAGCAAGAAGGAATTTCAGCTAGCCCTACAACACGGTCATGCATGAAGCAACCTCAAGTCAAAGGTGGAATACTATGATGGCAATAACAGGATGTTATACTCTTCCTTCTAGTTAGGACATTGCAGCCATAATTATTATACATTACCCTTTCCAATACAAATCACTGTTTACCCGTGTTGCCCGGGGGAAAAGTTTTGGATAGAGAATCTCCAACATATCTGCCTGCACACAATTATTATTGCTATTACAAAGTTCACAGTGAGAGGAGGAGGCCAGAGTACCTCTGAGGGTTCTCAGGGCTCATTGCACAAATGCTAATGAAATCCCATTAATCACAGCCCCAGCCATCGCAGACTTGTCAGCACAGGAGGTTGCAGACTACCCACAGCAGGTAGAGAGGTTAGAAAAACATGTCAGGAGAAGGTACATGTATGACCTTTCCTGAGTCTGTAGTGCTGGTCAAAATGCTGTTCGTGCTGTGGCTAAACCGGAGATGGGAGGAAAATGCCATAGGGAGAACATCTGCAAAACTTACAATGGCACAGTCCAGGGAATTTCCACAGTTCCACTCTGCACCTTTCAAAGACGAACGGGGAGTATTTCTCCATCCACTTTGCCAGGCAGGTAATTATTGGCACTCCTCAGTACCCGTATTAACTGCACCTGCAAAAGAGCATCATTTTTTTAAGTATTTTGCATGCAAAATGTGGTGGAGACAGAACAATTTCTTACCACCAGCGTTAGAGCCCAGGAAAAAGACTTATAAGCAGGAACTACAATAGTGTGATGAGCAATAGCTTTACTTATTTGTCATAGAGTCTTCTCTGCACTGGCTGTCACAGCTATACCAGACACACAGCAATCCTACACCTGCCACGCACAGCCCAGGAGATCTGGCACCTGATAAGGTTTCACTGCTCACTGTGGGCTCAGGTACACTGGTGTGTGTATTTGCAGTTGCCCACAGTCAGCAGATACTCCAGCACAGTCTAAACCAAAAGCACACTTCAGGCCTCTTGTTACTATTCTGGACACCTCATTATCATGAAGGAATTTAGTATCTCTGGAGTAGACCTGGTACAAGAAGGGAAGCCTTTACTGTTCTCCTGTGCCAGATAAAGTGTCTTGGAACCTGCTCACAGATGCAGACTCAATCAGATAGAAGCTGCACCCCCATCCCAGGTTTTCCCTGACAAACACAAGCAGATGTAGATGACTGATTGAAGGCGTAATTTAATACGAGGTCTCTTTCCTAGTGTTCCCATAACAATATTAGAGGGCCAATTTAGAAGCTGTGGAGCATATAGTTGTGAAGTCACACAAAGGCTATTTTGGGAGCCTGAAAGAGGCTTGATTTGTCTGTATATAAAGTCAAAAAGTAGCCATTTTGTAGCAAATATCAGTTTCTGGGTTTGTATCTCAATACTTGACAAGCTTGGCTTTTTTCTTTTTCTGTCAGAATGGCCTGTACTTTTCTTCTGTCCCAAAGTAGCCATATTCTGAAAAACTACAGAAAGAGTTATGCACATTTCCTCCTATGTGTATTTACAACGGGAAAAGGGTATAGTGAAATGTAGGCTAGTGAGGAAAATATATGTTTCTGCAAACCAGGTTTCTAAGTCGTTTGGGGGACTTTGTTAAAAAGAGGCAGTGCTCAGTAATACCTTTTATTTGTTTGAATGTATTGTGATACAACTTCTTTTGCTTAAAAAGTCCAAATTCACAGGGTTTTTGTACAAATTTTCAAGTGATCATTCAATAACCTTTTTAAAAAGAAACAGAAAGACTCTATTCAAAGAACATGCAGAAGTGAATTCAGTATTTCATATGGGATACAAAGAGAAAGACAGTAATTTGTAAACTGTGAGATAAAAGAAGATATCAAGGGAAGAGGGATTGCCTTATATAACAAGCTTTGATTGTAAATAAAATGTCTGTGCAGGATCTTTAACTGTAATAAATTGGCTGTTTAGTTCTTTGCTGACATATCTCTTTAGCTTTATTGACATTAGCTATATTTGTATGGAACTTTATCGTATGGGAAAGAGTTTCTTGTTTGGAATTTGAAAAACTAGCTTACAGTACAAACATTTTGAAAGCACAGAGGATATTGTTGGAGAGAGACTGAGAAGGCAAGAAGAAAAGAGCTGAGTTTTTTGCCCACAAGAAAATCACAGACAAGACAGGAGATGGAATGTGGATATATTTAATTGCATTTCAAGCAGGATCAGCATATTGCTAGATTTCTTTTACTGGCCATTTGTAATGCAGTAAGAAAAGGGAGGAGGGAGCATGAACCCTCTCCGTATTGAATTATTGTAATCTGAGTCACCAGTGAAACCAAAGGATTAGACTTCGACTTTAGTTAGGAATGACATTCCTTCCATCCAGCCCTAGCATTTACCACTAAATGAACAACAGCTCTGCCCTCAAATTCCAGAAATATGGAAGCAGTTCATCAACCAGGTTCTGGAACAAGCCTAAATGTTACAAAAAAGAATCAAATAACTTTCCAGTTTGTTCCATTCAGTTCTTCAAACAAATTTAGTATTTTCATATTCTTTTCCTTCTTGGCCATCCCTAGCTGAAATTTCCCCCTGCCCATGTTGAATTCTTTTATGTTCACTCAGCAGGGTTCAAGAACCCAACCAACACTCAGACCTTTGGGAGCTGTGGCCCTTCCAGTACTTCAGTGAATCTCTCAAGGCCTGGGGAGATGTGTGTGCCCAGAGAGGAGGATGGGTGGGAGCAGGGAGGCTGCACAGCCCTTTCCTCCCCAGTTCAGCAGAGAGAGCTCACAACGCTGGCCAAGGCACTTCTCCCATCCCATTCCTACTCTCCTCTGCTTGTTTCATGCTTTCCCACAGCATGGGTAACAGTAACACCAGCCCTTTTTACTCTGAATTACACCACAGGGCTTTTGCCTGAAAAAGTGTCATTGGAGAATGAAAGGATCTGCCCATTTAGGGAAGAGGCTGATGTTTGGAACGTGGCTCGTGACACCTTTCTCCAACGAGGCTAGCACAAGGTAATTTCAAATCTCTCCAGGAGACATGTTCTCACTTGGACAATGGCAAAGTTCCTCTCTGCCCAGGATTTTAGGTATTTTCTCAACTCAGAGACAATAATTTTCATGGCCAGACTAAGGAAAGAATGGGAAAATCTCTATTACAACACTCCAAAGCACAGAAGAGAATACACATCAAACACATCTACAAAGAGATTAATGCTACTTCAGTGGGTCCCATGTCTCAGTAGCTTCAATTTCTAAAATGAAATATTAGGGGTCTGAACAGATTAGAAAAGACTTTTGGGGGAAGAAGGATCAAGTTACTCGAATTTCTACCTTTTTTCTTTCAAAACCCACACTTTTTCCTTGCAAACAGGATGGCTAGAAATTTATCCCCAAATGTAGTAAGCACATGAAATGCATATGCCTTTAATGTGCAAATTCTATACTGCACAAGGGAATAACTAATGAGCCACTATTTTAATGAATCAAGTTAAAATGGCAAGGTGACATATCTCATTTAAGGGAATGAATTCTTAATGTCACTGTAAGATGAGCCTCTCCTTCTCCTGGGAAGGGAAGGCATTATTGGTTTGGGTTTAAGTCCTGCTTTTTTTGTGTTTGTTGCAGATTTTCCACAGTCCTTGGGAGCTCTCCATGGATTGCACACTTCTGAAAAACAATGGCAGTTTTTGATCAGGGAAGTTAACAAACATAAAACAAACCCAAGCATTACCCAGCAAACAAAGATGCACAGAACAAGCCCTGCCATGGTTGCCCAGCACCCTGAGGGAGCAGGGTGGGCACAAGCACAGCCAAGGACACCTCTGCAGTCAGCAGAGCAGCAGCATCAGCCTCCTGCCCTCCAGAGAATAAACCTCTCATCTTCTCCCTGCACTTCCCCTCTCTGTTCACTCTCCCTATCACCAAACAACTTCACGTGTGCCCCTGCTGTGAGCTGCTCTCACACGACTGTTCCTGACCCACAGGTATTCCCAGAAGCAGGGTTTTGCTCCCCAGAATGGTACTTTATGCCTGATCTTCTCAATGGTTCAAAGAACATCTTTAAATCCATGGTAAAAAAAAAATCATTACCCTAATCCTCACCCTCTCCTTCCACTTTTTTAGGTTGCATTGGGAGTGGGTGGCCAGAAGCTGGCAGCAGGGCTGTGGGGCTGCCTGGCCCTCAGGGAATTTGGTGCTGCCCATGGGAAAAGGCATTGAGGACAGGGTGGAACACTACCTGGCAGCCAAGGAAAACGTGAGAAACTTCTGTCCTCCTCTGAGCATTACTCAAGACAATGATCTGCCCAGTTAATTAACCTAGAAATCTGAAAGGATCTGCACCAAATTCCTGCACACTGTTACTCAGGCTCCCGTAAATTCTTGATTCACATTGGCAGGTCTGATCCAAATCCCAGTAAAGTCAATAGGAATCCTTCTATCAACTCCCATGCACTTTCTGAGTAATTTCAAAACTCCGCGAACTACACAACTTTTCCCAAAGCAGTATTTTTTTTAAAAAGTGCATTTTTAACATTATGCTTTCCATCTCCCCCTCCCCCCCAATAACTATTTAAGATTACCACAAAACACTATATCATTCTGTTTACTGAACTGCTATCAGACAATCATTTGCTTGCAGACAATATTGCAAGAAATAAGGACTGATTCAGTAAAGTTTAATATTTCTCTTCAAGTCCTGGTTTGTTGGTGAGGAAGCAGCCAGTAATGGACAGGATGCCCAGTCCCCAGAAAGCACATGTGACTGTCACTGATTGAAGGAAAGAGATCCCTCATGATTGTGTAAACTGTGCCCAAACATGGCAAAGTGCTATGGACAAGTATTTAAGTAATCTCTCCTGCAGGGAAGTGAAGGAGGCTGGAATCATCTGTCTATGAAAAGGGACCAGGGAAGAGCAAGACTTTGATTTACTGAGTGGGAAGGACTTTTCAGCAGAGAGCTGATAACCCCTTTATGCAAAGTCCACAACCTACAAAGATGGAAGGGATGAAGGGCAATCCTGGAAATGGGAAAATAATTTATTTATAACCAATTGTCCATTACAGCTCACAAAGAAATTGTTAGAGTTCTAGAGTCCTAAGTATATACATTATTTCAAATTCTTTCATTTATTTCTTCAGCAAATAAGCTATGTATTCTGAAGGTACTGCAGTTGTGAAATATACAATTGACTATTCCATTCACAGTCTGGATTGTCTTGGATAGCTGAATTATTTGCATAGTTTAATTACATAACACAGGGCAGGAAAACTGAGCCTTTAATCACCATGAGTAATGCTTACTCAAGGAAGAAGGCTTATTGAAGTCCAAAGAGTAAAGACTTTTCAACATTAGAAAATGAGTCAGAATTTGGCCTTATTCACAGTTTGTGCTCTGAGGTAGTTTTACTCCTTGCTTTTTAAATATGTACCTATCCTACACAGTATCGTCAGGGAGCAGCAATAAGTACCTTTAGACTTGCTGAGTCAGCCAGCAGAACAGCAATCTAAAACTGAAATGCTAGGAAGGATCTGAAGTTCAACAAATCAGGTAGAGGAAGGAGAGGAGAGAAAGACCTGTTTCTCCAGAGCCTCTATGGTCACAAAGTTAAAACAATTGTGTTTAAGAAAGAAAACAACAACAAAACACAAAACAACCAATATTCAAGCCTGTTTACAAATTAAGATAAATATAAGTAGGTTAAAAGAAAGTCTAAGATATCATACAGCAAATGAAAAATGAGACAAAACTGCTCATGATTAGCTCTTAGAACCACCAAAGAAAATTATGAGCTGTTCTGTCATTGTTTCTGGAGATCTTTAGGAGGGATCTAAATTGCTGTTGTGGGAAGAGCATTAATAGAAAAAAATACAAACATATGCTAACTTGCAGTGGTTTGTTTGCCAATTAACAACACACCAACACTCCCCAACAAATTACACAAAGTTGACAAGCAACATTCTTTATTAAGACAAGTGTTGTAAAGGAGACAGCATCACAATCAGCTGACAGAACCCCTACCAAAAGTGACAGCATGAATCTGAAGTGAAGCCATGGTGTAAACACTGATCAGCAGAAAAAGCACAAAGGACACTGCCTGAGGCCAGGGCATCACTATCAAAATTGGTGTCAGTGGGCATCTGTAACCTACATGTGCATCTGTAAAGGAGAGGGTATGGGAAGGCTGAAAGAGAAGAATGTCCAAAATTAAGTTTTTCTATGAGTTTGGGTTCTTTTACTTAAAGGGCCACGTTTTCCTAAAACTGTGATTTCAGCAACAAGAAATTTGAACTGAATCAGAATTAGCTTTACCAGCTATTTCTGTTAGGTATCTCCAACTTTCCTTGAGAAAAGGTGAAGAAAAGGTTCAAACCTACTTTGTTCTGTTTAGAGATTGAGCCAAAGCAACACTAAAATCTGGACTAGCCAGTAATTTAAATGTCAAGCTCTTTGCCTCCCTTCATTATTATTTCAGTTTGTACCTGCTTAGTAGAGTTTTGCCCACATCTGATGTGCTTGGTTCATTACAAGAGCTTGCTAATAAATAAACTGTGTTAATAATAGAGTTTTGTGTCTTACACTGCAACAAAGTTATCACTTATATCTTGGGCCTTTTATCCTCCTTTTATGTGGAGGATGGAAGTTGCTTTTGCAGAGGATTTCACAATTCTACTTTCTTTTCCTTGGGAAAAGACACGGTGAATTTGCAAACTTCTCCAGATACTGAAAGAATTGCTCTGGATTAAAATGTGTCACTGTTGGTGGACTCAATGGGGGATGTTATGCAACAGGACACAATAGAGGAAAAGAGGCAAAACCGTTGTCAACTGCTCATATCCAGACACTACTCACTCCAAAGCATTGGTGGAATGTGGGTTTTCTGGTGGCAGCAGTGGTTTGGATTTTGTTTTTGTTTTAACATATACCATCTCTTAGATTAAGCATTCAGACTTCAGGTCTCTGAATCCTTCAATTAGGCTTGTGCAAATGTACCCAGCCTTTTTATGCTCTTCCCCTTCCCTCCTCCTCTTTCATTTTCTCTTCCTGCTTCCCCATCCTCACAATGAAGCCTCTCAGACTTGGCAGGAGCTGCTGGGCTCCAGCCAGCTGCTACTTCAGACCCAGGTCGTGCTTTCAAGGCACAGTCCTGCAGCAAGGTGGGGTTGGATTGCAGAGTGCAAACTGAAGCCAAATTGTGTGAGGCCCTGGAGAGCAGGGGCACTGCTGCTGCTGCAGGAGGGAGCCTGTCCATAGTCACCTCTTCATAGCTGCCACCCACACAGGTTAGTGGAGACAGGGAGCTAACCCTGGATAAACCAGGTCAGATACCAGCATGACCATGTTGTGCCATAGTGAAAACATCCCATTTTTCTAGAGCACACTAGAGCAGACAATGGCTTTTCCACCAAAACCAAACTAGTGCTACTTTTGCTTTATTTATGAATCTCAGACAACAGTTGTATAGTTCGGTTCCTCAGTACTCTACCCCATTTAACATGTTAACTTTTCACTGAGGTCTGAGGGAATAAACCTAGCTACAGGTTATATATTAACAAAAGAAGCTATTCCATTTCCCTGGATCTTCTTCTGGATCTTTCCCTGGATCTTTCTTCTTCTTGAGTGTTAATCCTCAAGGCTCCAGAGTCACAAGTCCTCAGGTCTCAAGGTATATTTCTTGAGAAATGTGAGAAAGGAATGGTCAAATTTGATGGGGACAAATAGCAGATTTGCATTAAGTTCAGTCAAAAAAACCAAATCTATTTCTTAGCAATTCAGTTACTTGTTATCAGCTACCCCCTTCTTTAGGACAATCAGAATTAGTCCCAGCAGAAAGCCAGGTACAGAGAGGTGTCCCCATGGAAGTGATAACACTTAAGCCTGATGGAAATCTGCAAGTGCAACAGGTTTCTGCCATACCTCCTGCCAGCTGGAATGCTAAAGAATCAGCCAAATTTCCAAGATTTCAGTAAAGCAAATAGAATACTGGCTGTACAAGGGAATACATGAGATCAACTTCACCCTTTCAATGATGCAGAATGAGAGTTAAAAGAAGTTCCTGCACACATTCTACACAAACTTACATTCCCAAAGGCACTGCATTTGGCTTCCTGTAACTTATGTTTTTCCTTTTTACTTATCCCTAGTTGTTCATTATTGCAGGCCTTTTGACTTGTGAGAACAAGACTCACCATTCCCTCTGGGAGTTTCATCGCTGCCCTCTCGCTCCCTGTTCCTCCCTTCTTTGTTTGTCGTCTTCCAACTACCTATCCCATTCAGGTTGGGAAAGGAGGCAAAAGGCAAAATTTATATAATGATTTCTTCCTCCTTCATGGTCTGATTTCAAAATAATTTTGGTCTTAACAAGAGAAATGCCATCACAAGGTGAAGACATCCTGGTGTCTCAAGTGAGGCAGTTTCACTCAGAAAGCAGAGAGAAAGAAACCCACAGCCCAAGCCAACAGCAGAGATCCACAGCACCCTCAGACTCTGAAATGTTGTCTGTAACCCACCTGAATTTCCCCTTCCCTGTGAATAAGTTTAGGCAAATCAGGCTTCAAGTACTTCATGTCTGCAAGTCTCCTACACTTGCTTGCAAGATTCAAATCCTTAAAAGAGGCAGAGGCTGCTTTTGTACAGTGTAAGTGCTTGCAAACATGTTGTTGCACCAAAAAGAAACCATCTTTTCTATTACTATCAGTGAGATATTAGACATGCTCACCGCAAACTTGGTTATATTTACTGGTTCATCTATTTAGCACATTTTTTCACATTATTTTCACCCTGCCAGTGTGTTTGCCTATCTTACTGGTTGAAGGAACCAGTTTGTGAATATAGCAATCCCCTCTATATCCGTCTGAAAAATATTTTAATATTTCAGTCCTTATTTGTTCTTCTGTAGGGTAACAGGATCTTCTTTACCTTTGAACAGGAAAATTGTGACACAAAGTTGAGTTGCATCCTTCTCTCTTTTGTCCAGCCACTTTAATTTCTACAGGGGACAGAATAGCTGACTGAAAGATCACAGGAAGCTGAGCTCAGGAAAGATGAAAGTGGTTGAAGGTAAAAGGTAAAAAATATAAAAATAATTTATGACAGGATTTTTCTAAATATATCCATTTTTGTCATGGATGCAACAGTGTGTGCTGCACATGTTTTCTTTTTCAAGAATAAATAATTTGCAGATGCATGAAGTTCTGCTGCAACAAATATTTCAAACTGAAGCTACATTTTCTTCATATGATTAATGTGTTACATTACAGGTTGCTTATAAGTTAAAGGAGTAGAATATGATGTACTGCAAAGGAGTTGTATATTTCCCCTGCTAAGCTACAGTGACTGTAAATCATTTCCATAATACTTCATTTTTAATTTGAATTCATAAAAGGTTGTACATTTCTTTGTGGTTTTAAATTTTAAAAAAAATGATTAAAGGTTGTAAACCTAAGTGTTTATTAAAGGAAAAAATATGCTGATCTGAAACTTCAGGAATTAAAATATATGTAAAATATAAGAAAGGAGAACAAGAAAGATTTCTAGTTAAGCCCTGGGAATTTAATGTGAAATTTAAGGTCTTCCACAAGAAACGCATCTGCTTTTATGCAGGTGAGGTTAGTAGGGGAAGGCAAAGGTGAGGAAGTGGAAGGTCTAGACCAGGAGTGTCCCCAGCCACACCCAGGTCAGGGATTTTGTGAAGGCAGTTTCACCAGCTGGTAGCTAGCCATTGAAGAAGTGGAACCTATGGAAAAAAAAAAAAAAAGGTAAAAATAAAAACAATTTCCCACAAGATGTCAAACCCCATTCCTGCCCATCTGTAAGTATAGGCCACCAGATGGTTGGGCCAAGTTGGACTTTCAGACATTACCATAACCTCATGAGGCCAGATCTGAAGTGAGGACTCAGATCTCATTTTTGGTAGCCTCAAGGTTATGCCTGCAGAGTAAAGGCTCTGAGGTAGCCCCAGTGATGATCTTTAGGTGAAGCATTAATGTTACTGTACAGATCCTGCTTCTCTTGAGTGGGGGATCTGTGTTTGCCTTCTGGTTATCACACCTCTCAGCTAATTCAAGGAGAGATCAGCATCACTAATGTGATGACCAGCAGGGGGAAGGAATTGCAACCACATTAACAGAAAAGAAATTAACATGGCTTCAGACTAAAATTTTGCAAGTATAGTAAACTGGATTACAACTCTTTTTAATGTCACTTTCTATGAGGTATTTTGCCTGTCAGTAGCAATCTCACAGGCCTACTATTAATGGAAACAATAGCCCTGATTCTACACATACAAATTCATAATGCCATAAAAATTAGCAGCACCCAGCCTCACCTCTCCATTGATTGATTTCAATGCCAATATGCTTTTAAAACAAATAACATATTTTAATGTATAAGAATGTAAGTTAATAGTTCAATGTCATTTTTGTATGCCATATAGAACTGCTTTATTGTTAACAGTATAGAACAAACTTTTCAGAACAAACTGGAAGGCTACATTTGAAATGGCACACCACATTTTTTCAAATGGAACAGTCCCAATTAATGCTGTAGTTGCTAGGAGTCCCCAGAGAGCCCAAGCGCAGTGGGCAAGCCTCAGGACAGCCCTGCTCTTCAGACCACACTAAAAGTGATGGCCGTGTGAAATAAAAAAAAGCATGAGATCTGTGCTCTACACAAGATGAGAATTTCTACACCTCAGCCAGGATCACAAATCGTGCACTTGGTGTTTGGAGCTAGTGTAGGGAAACCCAGCCAGCAGGACCCAACAGGCTGCTAGGAGAATCATATTTATGTCAGGCACCCAAAGAATGTTGTTTTGCTTGGCATTTCCAGCTTGACTGGTTCTCTTCCTAACAACCAAACTTTGTTTGTCTTAAATTAAGATGTTTACTTTTGCCATGATTACAGTAAAAGCCCATGCCCTCATAAGCCACAATTTGCAGAAAACAATGCAGGATAGGAAATCAACTCCTAACAGTGTCCAACAAACTGAGCCTGTAACATTTCTGCTGGGGACAGTGGCAAACTAATGAGCAATCTCCTAATTACTCAGAAGGTATTTCAATAAGCACATTAGCCGAGATGATGCTAAATTGACACCTCTTGTAGACAAACTGCTTAGTCACAATTTAGCACAAGCAGGAGCTGCAAACATCTACGGACTGTTCAGTCAATAAGCCTTTGTCAGTGATGCAAAATAAAGGCAGAATTTTTTCTTTTTATAAATAAATTTTGTCTTACAGATCCATCCTGCTGTAAACTGTTAGAGTCTGCCTTTCTAGCCAATTAAAGCCTTCCCTTGAGTCAGTGAGCACTGCAAGAACAAAATCAGTTCCTAAACTGAGGTCCAGACTCACTGATTAAGTTTCACAGTAGCCCTCATTTGCTGCAGTATTTATGCATTTATTTATGAAAACCTCCCCTTCTGTATGGAAACACCCTGCCACAGTTCAGAACTATTTAAAGATTACAGAGAGTGCAAAAATCAGCCTCTCTTTCTAGCTGTGTATCATCTGCATACTTGAAAAAGTGCCCTCTGTCCTACCATACAGGTCATTTATGAAGATGTTAAACTGGGTGGGCCCCAGCACTGACCTCAGCCATGACAAACACCACCAGTGACCAGCCTCCAGCTGGACTTTGTGTCACTGGTCACAGCTCTGAGCCAGGCAGAGCAGTTCATTCCCAGCCCATCTCCCTGTCCCTTTATCTAGTCCATATTTCAGCTGTTGTCTGTGTGGATATTATGGGAGACTGTGTCAAAAGCTTTGTATAAGTCAAGGTAAATAATATCCACTGTTCTCCTCATCAAAGAATGCTACTTTTCTGCACAGTTCCAGATAACATAGCTTTTCTTACTCTCTCTTCTTTTCTTAAGCTCAACATAAAAAAAGCTTTTTCTGTCCACCATAAAAAAAACTATTGTATTTAAAGGGAGCTTGAATTATTTAAGATGTAAAACTGAATATGTACATTTTTAATACTAACTACATCTAATAATTCATATAATATCAAATTTCTAGAACACAAAATAATTTATATAATATCAGTTATACTTTGGATGTTAAATTGAAAATTAGGCATGAAATTAATATACTGACTTTCTCCAAGTTCTACACTTAATATCTGCTGAAAGATCCAGTACAGAATGTTTTATTATTTATTTTTGTGAGCTTGGGACCAAATCCTGAGCTTTCACTATCAAGCGGCTATCAGAAAACACTGAGTTCTTACCACACCAGCTTCTAATAACGACGGAAGACACTTTGACCAGGAAACCCAGGCTTTAAAAATACAAGGTAGTAGAATGATGCCTTCCATAAGACCATACGTCACTTCAGGGGAGTGGAGTTCAGCCAGAAAACAATCCAAACTAAGACTTTTTAATCTTACTCAAAAAACCAGAGCATTTAAATATTTCTTACAAGTGCCATGTCCAAGCTCTCTCTTCACAGACAGCATGCTGAGAAGCAAGATTTTTTTTCCACTAAAGACTCTCATAAAGAGCTCGGCAATCAGAAGTTCTCTAGAAACATTTACTGTTAATCAAAAATGCAGTCTAATGTGAACTTGTAAATGTCTCAAAAGCTACCAAGTTATTTCCACCTGTAGAGATTTGGTGATACAAACATGACAACATACACAAAAAGCCTAAACCAGAACTCTGTTTCTCTCAAGGCCTTTTGGTGCACTTAGAGCCCTCACAGGTTATTTGATTTAATATTAAAGAAACATCAAGGAAAGTAGGAGAATGCTTCCTATCAAAGCATATTTGTCATTCTCTCCACCTCTTATCTTTTTTGTACTCTAGAAATGAAAATGAGGTCTATAAGTGATGACTGTTCTCCACAGAGACTGGGAAGTTCCAGCTGAATTGTGTTCAGCTACAGCCTGCTTGACAGGGCTGGAGTACCTAAGGAACAAGACAGGACATTGCCAGGGATGAAAATAATTTTGGAGATTATCCAACATACTCCATAACCTGAAAGCATCCCTTCCTTTCCAAAGTCCAGCCAGAGTGGAACATAAGACTGTGTAAATCTGCTCACATAGACAAGACCATAAAAAGGAAAAATGATAGATCCATTATTAATTTCACATTTGCTTCCCTTACTTTGCAATTAAATGTTATTTACTAATAATTCTATACCGTATACTCTAGGTCCTAAATGGACTAAAGTACTTTTAATTGCACACTGTCCTTGGTATTTCTTTTTACTACTCTCCTGAAAGCCAATGTTCAAAAAAATTGTCTCCCTGAGATAGAGTGACTCACAGTATGACTCAGTGCTTTCTTTCATAAAAGGACTGTATTCCACTTGTTCTCTGCTTTGAGTTTTATAATAGACTGTGATAGAGCTAAGATATGCACATTGTATAGTCACCATTTTGCAAGTTGATTTACTACCACACAAACCATTTAGAGTTCTCCAAAGAGCTTTGAAGGCTTTAATATCAGAATCTTTCTCCAAGGCCTGCTTTGGTACCAATATTTGATTAAATTAAAACCTAATTATAGTCTAAAATGAATGATGTGCATTTTCTCTCCATTAGACAAACCTATTTGCATTCCATGAAAGACCATTGACATGGCAGCTTGCCATTTGATTCAGTTTAAATCAAAGATGTCCCAGTGGAATTTGCCTTTTTCCCTACCAGCTATATTTGTCTTTTCTAATGGGTGCCCAGAGCCCAAAGGTTTAGCCAGACTTCATTACCTGAGGCAGACAGTGCATGAAGCCATTTAATTGGCAATAGCCAGTCCACTGAGCCATTCCTTTTCTTTGCTTTGTGCCCACCTCCTCTGATGCTGTTTACCAGACATTTTGCTCAGGTTTTGTTTCCACGTGAGAGAGGTATTTTTCAGTACCTGAAACCCACCATTAACTATCTTCCCCTCCAGGTGTTCTCTTACTTGTTCCCAGCTATTTTGTTGAGCAGAAACTCACTAAAGCATAGCAGCGTTCATAACAATTAGTGAAATGTAATTATCTTCATCCAAGGAAAGCTGTTCTTAAGTTGCAACCAGAACAATTATGGTGTTTTAGCTGAAAACAATGGGATGGTATCTTGCTATTTATTGGAGGTACATTTCCAAGGGGTTTCTTGTTTTAAAGCATGAATTCTTATTGAGTCAGTAATGACACAGAGAGGTAAGCTCATCTGTGACATAAAAAATAGTACTGTTGTCTGTTTGGAAAGAAATCATTTTAATTTCAAAGAGAATGGGAGTGGCTTGGTCATTTATAATCCAGAGAAAGCAAAAAATGACAGGAAAGCAAAGGCCTGATCACTCTATGAGCCTCCCACACTTATTCTTTGAATTTGTGAAAACAATATGAATGCAATGAACATAAATGAATATGAGATTGAAGAGTCCGCAAAAATTGACATTTGTCTTGAGGCATTGCCTATCTCTTTCCCTGCCCCTGCAGCAGAACAGTTCTCTCTCTCCTGTACTGTGGACTTTTGCTTACCACTACAGGAGAGACAACCCAGCCTAACCCTTCTCCAGACTTGAATCCAAAACCTCTGCACCCAGAGAAGTCCTTGACATGTTCCCAGCAGAAGTTAGCTTCAGGCTAGCCAAGATCCTGCTGTGTTCCTGCCTCCCTTGCTTCTACACATTTTTACCATTTCTTAGAAGCCATGCAGTAGACCTTCCCAAACAGCTTTTTGCTTCTCTTTTTCCCCCCGCTATGTACCTTCACAAAGTGCAAATAGGGGTCTCTTCCCAGTCCCAGTATAAGAGGCCATGTCAGACTGTAAATCTGAACAAAGCACCATGCTTTCCCTATAAGTCACAAACTGAACATCTAAGAACATTTTTCCTATTTGTCCCTACATATTACAGCTCCTACAGAGCTTGCTCAAAGAGGGCATTGCAAAGCCACTTACTACAACACATTTAAGTGCAGTGATTCGTTAGTGCATTTTGGTAATAAGTATTTAGGTAGGAATATTCCTCAATGCTGCTTTGAATTAATGTTAGAAACAAACTTTACATCAACTTACATATTTCAAAATGAATACAATAGAAAACTATCTATTTACTTAGTCTCCTCCATGTAGGCCATATAAGACATTCAAAATCTATACTGAAAGACTAATCAGATTCTCAGTTAATGATTTCTTTTCTTCATAGAAGTCACTGGATTTTTTTCTGAATTGCACCTGCTGAGCCTGGAATGAAAAACAGTCAACTGAGAAAATTAAGTATTTTTCTCTTAACCCATATCTCTTAAATCTGTATTTGTTCTGTTGCTTTTCTAAAAGGAAATTTGTTGGTAAGTCTTCTATGATTACTTATAAGGAAAAATGTGCTTACTACCTGTTGCAGTTCTATTTATTGTGAATCCAAAGTGCTACACGCTCTTTTCTTCCAACACTTCTCTGATGCAGAAAAGAGTTAGTGCCCCCATTTTAGGTGTGGAAAATCAAGGCAAAAGGCCAGGTTAGATATCAGTTAGATACCAACTCAACCTTATGCACTAGCAATGCATGGAACAAAGAGAGTGGGAATTCCCTTAAAGCTCCGCCCATCACTTATCAGCTGATTCCCATTAACAGCTTTGTGCCAATCACCTAATCAGCTGTCACCCTATCGTTTGCTGTGTGGTAGCTTTCTCACATTAAGAACAAGATTGTTTGCAGATTTCCAAGTTGGCTTGTTTTTTTCTATAAACCTAAATTATGACTGATTTGCAGCATCACAGGCCTTAGCTGGGATAGGGTGTGGAGCAGGGCTAAGCACTTTAAGGTGTCACAGAGATACAGAAACTGAGTGAGAAGCAAGACATAGATGGCTACTGGCAGCAGAAAGCCAGAAGGAGTGTTGTTACTTGTGGAGGAGTAAAGTTCATTTAGCAAGAGGGAAAGTTTAGAGGTTTCTGAGAGCTGAGCTGCTGAGTTGAATGGGAAGAGAGAAAGAAATGTGAGCCCCTCATCTTGCACTGCCATTTTGACTGCCCTGGACAAAGCAGACAATTCTCCCTGGCCTTGATCCATCAGAGGAGTGTGAGAATGTACTTCTTGGGCACTGCTGAGACATCTAATGATGTCTGTAGCATATCCATAGCTCAGCTGAATATGTGACACCTCAGCAGAGAAGCAGCGATGCGTGACCACTCTGTGAGATACACGACATGCTTTCCATAACAACCCCTCCTTTCATTTCCAATGTAATGGCTGACCTTTTGGGGGTTAAAGAGCCCTATTTTCACTGTTCATCTCCCCTCCTGTCCTTTTTCCAAGGTTATCCATGGAGTTGATTCTGTCTTCTTGCTTACACCAAATTAGCTGTAGTGTCCAGTCTTTCCTGAGCATTGCCATGGTCAGACTCAGCTTATGTAGATGAGTGGTCCTAAACACACAAAGGACATTTTGAGCCTGCTATGTCACTCGGGCTCTTTGCCTGGCTGCTGTTAGAATTAATATAAATATGCCCTAAAGAAGCTAGAAAATAGCTGTGCCTGGTATGATTCAAAGAATACATAATTTTCCCTTATTCACTGGCCAGGGTTATGAACAAATGGCTGTATGTGGAGAAGAAATTATATTAAGCTCATTAAAAATAATTTCACAGGAAAGAGAGGATTCACTTCCACAAAATTGGGCTATGAGTGAAATAATAAAACATACAGGCTATTCTTTAGAAATTAAATATAATTTCTGTTATATTGCTGGGACATTTTTTATATAGCACATGAATCTTGACAAAATCCTCTATCTTACAAGCATGCTCAGCATGTGCTCATAACAAAAGAAGTAAAGGCAATGTTTTCTTCCAGTCTACACCTGGGCATGTCCCCTGCAGGAGTCACCAAATATGATTCTTTAGTTATTTTAGACTACAACTGATGTAAAAAACCCTGGACTGGTATTTAACTTAATTCTGTAGGTAGTGTTTATTTAAACGTTATCTGCCCAGTATGACCAGTTAGTCTTTACTTAAAAACTCTTGTATTAAGGCTAAAGTATTATATATTTAGTTATTTGTCTGATCCATTAGTCTCTCTTCTAGCTTGATAGCTGATTTAATATTCAGTGTATTAGAGATAACTATCTTGTTATAGCTAAATGAAATGTGCATTTGGAAAAGTTCATTAATACCATTACCATTAATTGGTTCTTACCTGAATTTCAGTGCTGCAGGGATTCTTCAAATTAAATGACAGATTGCAGCTAGCTTTTTCAAAATAGAATTTTAACAGCCTCCACACATTGCAAATGAAGGCTAATGGGCCAAATCCTGTTCTCCTACTGATCTTAGAACCAAAATAAAAGTCATACTGTTTAGTCTAAAGTTACTTTACACCAAGACATTAGGGTTCAGAATTTATCCTGGTTTGCTTTTTTAGCATTCAGTGCAAAATAACATCTTAGTCTTTAGTGGGAAGAACATACACAGGAATTGATTTCACTTTGCCTTTTACCAAGCACAGTTGCTGGGGTGCACACTGACACATGGAGGAAAAGCCTGACCTGAGGTTAATCAGCAGCAGTCTCACATACACGGAGTGTTCTCTCACTCTGAACGTCACCCACCACCCTGATGACCTCACCCTCGTGACTCCTCTGAGTGCAGCTGACATCCTCCAGTGGCACTCTGGGGTACCCGAGATCCAGCTGAGTGCAGCAAAGGATGTGGGCTTGGGAATGCGCAGGCACAGGTGTGTCTGGGGCGGCCGTGCAGCCGGTCCTGCGTGTGCAGAGGCCTTTACACCTGAAGCTGCACCTGCAGTACTGCTAAGCTGTCAGCCTGTAGCATAAAACAAGGCAGTCATTGGAATAGCAGCTGCCTTGTGACCCATTAATGCTCTCTCTCATGCAGCTTGCCCTCCCCAGATTGTTTCTGAGCATCTAAGTGAAACACTTTCTAAAGGGACAGGCAAAGGAAACCACAGGAGTCACGCTAAGTCCCTGGAATACTGAATTTATTCACTTCTACCAACACTGAATGAGTCCTCAAAGCACAATGGCTTTTGGACTCCCAGGCTCCCCACCAGAATGCACAAAGATTAAGCTGCATTTCCTCATACACAAAGCTACATCCCATCTGATTAAAAGCAAATTAGATTCTTGATCCAACTTGTAGGATTAAGTATCTCCTAGAGAGATGACATGAGGCCTACAACATACTTATTATTAATAATTTTCTCATAAGAGAGTACACACTGGGAATGACTAGAGGTGCAAAGAACTATTTTGTCTTGGTCAGCATATTAATTGACTTTTTGACTTCTCTCATGCAATGTAAAACAGCTTGCAGACTGCAGCAAAGGAAGGGCATTTAACCACCCAGCTGGTGAAGTCCTACATGGCAGACACCTGTATTTAGAACAGCCATTTCAAAGAGTGCAGCAGTCATTTGTAAAACTTCAGCAAAGGAGATTTGTAGAAATACTGTGAAATGCTGGTAGAGGGAAATGTGTGTTTGTGTGGCCAAATGCGTGAATGTAAAAGGAGGAAGGGGACTCTTATAACCATTTTAATCCTGCAGGAATTCTCTACAGAACTTCAGCACAGATCTTTTTTTTTTTTTTTCCCTTGACTTGGCAGTTTTATTCTGACAAAATAACATCTGAAGCAGCATTAAAAAAAAAAGGAGCAACAAAAAAAAAATCAAACCCCTAAAACTAATTAGCAAACAAACAAACAAAAAGGCCATTCACAACATTTTTCCCTTCCAAAACCCAGTCCTAGATCTAGAAAAGTCAAACTATTTATTGTGTAGGTAAATAACACAGATTAGTCAGTTTTTCCAACTAAGAAACACTTCACTTAGATGGCAACAAAATGAAATTGAAAGCCCCAAACATGTTAGGTACTGCACAATATGCTCTTTCAGACTCTGTGGACAAATCTAGTCCTAGGGTACAATATATAAATATGCTTCGCACACAAGCACTATTATTTCTAATGAAAAAAAAACAATAATAATAAAAAGTCTTTCCTCTAATAAAATTACTAGTAAAAAATGTCCTTAATGGCAGGGTTTCTAACAAATTCTGTTGCCCTCCTGCTGTCCTCTGCACCTGCTTACTGTCTGGAGTAGCCTGCCTCCTGCCTTGTCCAGCTGTTTTAAACGATACCTCATTCAACAATGCATTTAATGACAGCAGTTCTGGGAGGCTGATTCTCCACGATGGATGCTCAATATGAAACGGTCCCTCTTTGTCCTTATGACACATAAAGGAAGTCTGACTCACCTGTTTGCTCCAGCTTCTGGTTTATTTGCAGCGCTTTGCAGCCCCATATCATCCCAAATCAGTAGTAAACACAGTGCAGTTCATTGCAGAAGAATCCTGCCAAAACAACTTTGGATCAAATTATTTTAGCGATTCCTACCTCGTCCTTGCTATCACAATGAGTGTAATTGAAGAAAGTAAAACATGGTTTCTCAGGCTTTGTTGCTCCCTGGGCACCACAAAAATTAATTGGCCAGGCAGTGCTCACAGCCCAGGTTTTGCCAGGTGAACAGGAAACCTCCTCACAGTGGGTTTAACACAGAGCACGTACAAACCAAGAGGGTGAGTGGAACAGTGAGATCCACCTTGTTGAACACAGCGAGGCTCTTGAAAAAGAGCATGAGGGCAGACTTGGAACTTGGCAGCTGGATCTCAGAAAGGTTTTAGTGAATGTTGAGTTACCCCTGGAATGTGGTCCCTGGGGGGTTGTGCCATTTCCACACTGGCTGCAGACAGCAGATAGCATTGCCCTCAGTGCAACAGGGAGCCCATCCACCTTCTGTGCAGCACTGCTTTGGCTGCAGCCAAAGCCAGCGAGGCACTGGGCTCCCTGCCACC
Organism: Climacteris rufus; assembly: GCA_013398175.1. Lineage (NCBI taxonomy): Eukaryota > Metazoa > Chordata > Aves > Passeriformes > Climacteridae > Climacteris > Climacteris rufus. The sequence goes on from VZRZ01004549.1 coordinate 3,438,612, forward strand.
TGACACTGGGAAACAGAAATTGCACCAGCAAATGGCTTTTTTACCATAAACAATGTTTCCAGCCTCCTCTGATTCTGCTCTTCCCTAATCCATGTTTACCTGTTTGGGGGAATAATTCATCCCATTATCCTGCCACTCTTACATGACTGCAGCTGATATGCATTGAATTGCATGAAAATAAAGAATGAGTGTATGAAAAGGATATGAAAACTACAACAGAACAAGACCCACATTGCAGGTGTCTCTTCCTCGTTCCCGAGTCCCAGACACAGACTGCCTTTGTTTCCCACACTTCTCTGATGTGGCACAATCCCAAACTCGTTGGAGGTGACAGGAATCCTTCTATTGGCTTCAGCACATTTCAGAGCAGAGGTAAGGCAGGAGAAGTTGTCGGTTACAAAATAACATTTTTACTATTTAACAAGGAATCACTCAAAATCCACTTGCAGCCAGCTTTTAGCAGAACTCAAGGAGGAACAAGTTGTGCAGTACAACCTTTTCCTCCTGAGGTCAATACTTTATTTTCTAAGCCCCTTTTTTTGTTATCTTTGTTACTGACCACTGAAAATTTGATCTTAGGTGTTGTTTAGGCTGGAAAGAGCTAGGAAATATAACAACAGCACATTCCTGTATTCAAAGATGTTAGGCATCCTTGCTCCACTAAATTTAAAAGCTTTCCTTCTAATTTTTCTACTAAATTTCCCTCTTAAAAAGACTGCTGCTGATACTCGAGGAAAACAAGTAATTATGCACTCTTACAATACTTGAAAGATGTAAAGTTAATCAAACATTGCCATAGTATTTTCATTAAAGATCAACTGACTTTAAGTATGCATGTGCAATTTGAGTGCCCTTGGAAGTCTTACCATCCTTCTTAGGGCTTCAGAAAAGACTCAGCTGCAGAACAGCCTAAATTTCTCTGTGTTCCAGTAGAGTTACCAGCTATTGTTTTGAAACATAAAAGTCCCTGGTATGTAATTTGATCAAATGTCAGCCAATATTATAGTGATGGTCAGCTAAAGCCACAGAGAGCTGACTAATGACCCATGGACCAGAAGTCATCTGTAAGTCCATTTTCCAAGACATCTTTGTGACATGCTTTTGCTAGGTCACCATACCCACATACCAATGAGGAGTTTTCACACTATGGTGACCAAAGTCTCTTCCTTTGTACCTTCTTTACCAACGATCCGAACACCTTTATTCATCACATGGCAACGACTGTATTTGCCAGGTGTGTGATTCAAAGATGAAAGCCCAGTTAGGGGACATCACTGCATTCACCTCAGACAGGTGCCAGATGTGCACTTGTGCACATGACAGGGGGAAGGTGTATCACACTTAGTCAGCTCTTGAAGGCCTCTGATGTTTGTTTTTTCCCTCTATAACTTCCATCTTTCTTCCCAGTGCTTTTTACTCTGGGGAAAGGTGTTTCTTCTTTATTTGAAACACAGAACCAAGCCACCCATCCACAGCCAGATTCCTATTTTAAATATTCCAGTGGTCAGGAATGTCTGTATTTGAAGGTTTGGTTTGACTCATCACAAAGTCAGAGTTACTTGACCATCGTTTATTGAAGCTCATGTGCTTTTAAAGTCCCCCAGTTTTCAGAACCTGTTCATAGTTAAAATAACAAGGGTTTATTAGTTTCTTTAAATTAAATATTAGTGTATTAGTTTAGTTTATTACTATTTAGATTAAATAGTTCATATAAATTTGGGTTTCTTTTGTCTCTGATTCTGAAGAGGTATCACCAATATGACAGGATATAATCCTGTTCTGTATTGTTTCCTTCAAAAGCTGGGAACTTCTTTAATCACAAATTATCAATTAAAAGAAACCCAACATGACAAATCAGAAATTGATGATGTTTAATTTCCCAGCTCTATTTCAGTTCTTACCTGTTGTAATATTTTCTTTTTGTGAAACTAACATGTCTCTATCACTTTTAGCAGTTAATAGGTGCAATTTCAACATAATTTAAATGTGCATATCAAAATATTATTTGTGGGAAGAATAGGATTTCATTCCTCCCAGAAATGTGGCTATAAAAAATAACATTGTCTTGATTGTATCCCTTTTATAAACACAGCAGGATATATATCTGTCACTGTAGCTGGTATTACCCTATAACTCTGCTAGTTAAAATCATTCTCTAATCAGAAAGTGTAATGGATTTCTTCTACTGGCACTGGAAGGTGATCGTGCAAGTGACAGATGTCAAAAACATCATTCTTTCTGAACTCTCTCTTCACAGCTGAGATTAAATAGAATAGCTTAATTGCACTTCAGGCTCATTTAGGCTCCTTGGAAAAAGGTAGGATTTTAAGACAACAAGAATGTAGAATAGATGTTAAGTTTGAGCTTTGATAGCTAGAGAGAGACAAAATGCAGCTTCATTTTCTATCTTTTAGGGAGATTTGAAAAGTGCAATAATTTAACCAGGAAAATCTACAAATGGCATTAAAAAATTACGGCTTGAAAAAATGTCAGGCAGAAACATGACCTAACATCCACGTTCTCCAAGCTTTGACACTGCCCAAAGCAAACATTCTCAGCTGTGGACAAAGGCTTACCCTGAATGGGGACAGGAACAGCAGTTTGGCTCTGCCCATCACCTGCATTATGGAGAGCAGCCTGGGCAGCTGCCTTTCTCCTGTTTGGGCACAGCAGGCTAAGAGCTGGGAGAGAAAGAAAATTAGCGTCTATAAAGTTAGTTCCAAGGCAGTCACAGCAGACAAAGGATCAGTTTAGTGCCTTTTTTCCTCAGCTGCAGTTCTGCGTGGTGTCTGGGAAATTCCTATTGGCATCCCAGTCACACAGAAAGACACTTCAGGTACATATGGCACAAGTACAATGTTCCCTTTTTATGGGTAACATTTACCTGCAGGGTTTGGCTATCCTACCAGCTAGCATTTAAGAATATCCTCAAGGGCTCTCTCATCAGCAAAGAGAAAAAAAATATAAACTTGTAGCTTGCTTGGTTTCTGCATTCTCTATCAGAGGAAACAACCTGCTGCAGTCACACAAAAGGTAAATAGGTATTTCACCATCATGTCACTGTTAGCTAACACTGAGTTTTAAAACTCAACAGCGTGATCATAATGAAAGGAAAAGAAGAGGAAAGACAGAAAGAGCCCCCATTCTCTGAACCAACAAGATTTGAATTTCTACAGAAGATTGGGAGAAAAGGATTTGAATTAAGTCTTTCACCCAGAATCTACAACATTCAAGCTTTGAGACAACAAGAAAAGAAAACATTTCTACAGATGGGTTGGAGTAAGGGGAGGAGAAAATACGAGAAGTCTGTACAAAAAAAACAAATAACTTGTACTCAATGGTCAAGGTTATATTAGGTTTGTAGCCAAATAACTCTATTTTATTTTTCAATTACAGGACATGCACGTTTATGGAATAACATGAGCCTTGCTTTCCTACAGTTTTTCACATAATAGAAAACTAACTAGAGAAAAGTGGCAGATGCAGTTTTTATCAATAAAGCTCTGCTTAGAGGAGTTGAAAATCTTTTCCTTTCATGCTTTCAAGTTCTTATTGTATACAATTGTTTTCCTCAGAGGATTATACCTGATCCCATGAAGCTTTCCCTGCCAAGACAGTCCAGCCTCATTGTGGAATAAGAGCAGACATTGATCAGCAGGGACCACAAGGGAGACTGCAGCAGCTCTGGGCCCCTCTCTCCCAGCAGGGTTTTGCTGCTCAGCCTGTAAGGGTCACCTGAGCATGGCTTAAAGGATCTGGAAAGAAGAGGATATCTGAAGGCCAAATATTTTTAAAATGCAAGACCTTTGCCATTTCTTTATGAACCTCTCCCATCAAATAAAGTAAATTCAACATCGTTTGTTTCTAAATGTGCTGGAAATGAAAATAACTGCAGTTATTGAAGCTGTGGGAGGTACAGTGGCTATTTCAGCTGTAACAGGATGAGAATGCCTGTTCAAAAGTTCCCTTCAAGCTCTTTATAGCAGACAAATCCTCAAAAGAAAACATACTTTGTTAACTCTCATTTGAATACATCCTGCTCCAGACAGACAGCCCACTTAAAATGACACAGAGGTAGTAAATTGTTCTACTGATTGGTTAGCTGGAGTTTAACAGCTTGAGCTTATCAGGAAAGTGATAGGAACAAAAGTGTTGGTCATATCATCATTCAGGCAATACCTCTTTCCATTCTTCCTGAACCTCTGAGGTGAAGGCCTTTTAATTACTCTTCACAGTAAAAGATGTGTCATGAAAACACTGTGAGATGGACAAAGGCCACCCAAAAGGGATCTTGCTCAACAAACCTTGCATACAGCATCCCACAAGAAACCCTCTTAACATGAATTATTTCAGTAGTTGTAGTGCTATATGGGTCCGTGTTTTTCCATAATAGTGTTTTCCTCAAAAATTCCCTTATGAAGAAGAAACAACAGGAAATCTTGTCCTCAAGATACTTCCAATATCTAGCAACTGAAAGATGATGAGAAGCACAGATTTCCTGTTATTTTGCTGTGAGAAATGGCACCCCAAGGCATTAAAATGCCCATGGAAACATGGAGGGCCAGATTTTCACAGGCACTCACAGCACACAGTTCTGAATGGAGAAATGCTCAGTTCCTGTCTTCTGGCCAATCCATTTAGGCTGCTGACTTCTGGCTCTGAATCCCCTCCAGAACTCAATGGGTTGTGCCAAATAACGTGCACATGTAACTAAGCTCAGTATTGTCAGAGAGCTAAAAGCTGATCAGAAGCATTTGTAGGTTTGGTTATTTGCTTGACACTACAGTCAACCTTAGAATAATTGCCTCTGAAGAAACAGGAGTAAATAACACACATCCAGTCTGGCCAAAAACATTTTATCAATGCCAAAATCTCCACAATGTACAAGACTGTACAACAGGCAAGGACAATCCCTCAAAGGCAACTGTGATTGTTGCATGAAAGAGTAACAAAGCTCAATTAACCAATTAAATTGTCTGCCAAGAGACTAAGGAATTCACTGTTCAAACATATACAAAATTAGGCTAAATGGAAAGTGTGGAGGTTTGGTAAGATAAGGAGGCCTTACAAGAGAGAAAATACAACAGGTATTCATGGGTAAGGCAGGCCCAAATCAGGGGTCAAGGGACACCACGGGCCATGAAAGGACTGGAGAGACAGACATTTAGTCCATCTCAGTGATGGTGTTCATTTAACACTCTGAAATAAAACAAACTATGGAAATCCACCAGTCAGGTATGAGCTCTCAGTTGTGCTGGGTATGTAACCACAGATAATACATATCTTAGACCCTCTTAGGATGTTATCATAGAGACTGCTATTTCGAGCTTCAGGTACAGAATACAACATGCCAAAATTTAACATTAGATGTAAAGCTTCTTGATTCAACCTCACTTCCTAAGTTTCTCTGTTTTCCAAAATGCAACTATAGCCCCCAATGAAATCAGATGGATTTATGAAAGGGAAATCATTCCTGACCAACCTGACAGCATTCTGCTATCACATGGCTAGAGTAGATAAGGAAGGGAGAACAGAGGATATGGTTTACCTTGATTTACACAAAGTTTTTGATACAGTCTCCCATAATATCCACACAGACAACAGCTGAAGTATGGACTAGATAAAGGGACAGGGAGATGGGCTGGGAATGAACTGCTCTGCCTGGCTCAGAGCTGTGACCAGTGACACAAAGTCCAGCTGGAGGTTGGTCACTGGTGGTGTTTGTCATGGCTGAGGTCAGTGCTGGGGCCCACCCTGTTTAACATCCTCATAAATGACCTGTATGGTGAGCTAGAGTGTACCTTCTGCAGTGTGCAGATGATACACAGCTAGAAGGAGTGGCTGATGCATCAGCTGGCTGTGCTGCCATTGAGAGCCCGGAGGACAGGCTGGAGAAATTGGCCCACAGGAACCTCATGAAGTTCAACTGTGGCAAACACAAAGTCCTGCTCCTGGGGAGAAGTAATCTCCTGCACCAGAATAAGCTGGGGACTGACTGGCTGAAAAGCAGGTTTTTAGAAAAAGTACTGGGGCTCCTACTGGACACCAAGGTGACCACAAACCAGCAGTGCATCCCCACAGCAGAAAAGGCAACAGTCTCCTTGGCTGGGTTAGGATAAGTGCTGCCAGCACATATCTGGGGCTCTGTGCCCAGTGCTGAGCTCCCCAGGACAGGAGACCTGCAGACAAGGGAGCAAGAGGCCACAAACATGATTATAAGGGCTTGCAGCATCTCACAGATAAGGAAAGGCTGAGAAGATTGGGGTTGTTCAACCTGGAGAATACAAGGTTTTTTGTGGTATGGGTGTTGAGCAGGAAGGGCAAATAAAAATACATACCTGATGGGAGTGATTAAGAGGAGGGAGCCAGGCTCTTCTTGGTAATATCCAGTAACAGGTGGCAGGACAGGAGGCCATGGACACAAATTGAACAGAAAAAAATTCCATTCAAACATAGGAGAACACTTTTTCTCTGAGGGGGGCCAAACAGTACAACAGACTACTCAGAGAGGTTGTGGAGATAACCAAAATCCTGATTACGTATGAGCAACCTCCTGTAGTTGATCCCTTGAGCAGAGGAGTCTCTGGCCATCTCTTCCAACTTCCACTGTTCTGTGAAAACATGTAAATCACAGTTAGAATCTATGAAAAATAGAGGCATCCATAAAGTGTCAAGTTTCTATGTATATTTACCAAGAATTTATTACATTTACTAATGATTTATTTATTTACTGCAGGTTTCACATTTACCTTAAGGAAGTTTGCAAGTTTTCAGTGAAATAAATGTAACCCAGATACAATACCAATAGAGAAGCAGATCTCATGGCTGACAAGTGTAACATTAAGCTAACTCTAATGTCCATGATGCATACAGGAGGTGATGGTGTTAAACAGAAAAGTTTTCAATACAGCTTTTCACTCCAAAGCACTTCCACTGTCTTGAGCCTCACTACATGTATGTAATGTATGTTTGTATTCATTCATATACAAATGTCTGTGTACTTTAAAGACACCATCCTCCTCTATGGTTTACATAATTTGCTAGCTATTTTTGGCAGAATATAGGAGGTATTTGATACTTCTCTTCATTTCTACCAATATTCTCCCAGCTCACGCTTCCTTCTATAATACCTCTTCTTTGTTTCTCATTTTTCTCTTTCACCTTCTACTCTTCCCAGTGTGTGATTCCCAGTCAGTTGACATCTCATAAGAGCCATAACACATCTGAAAACAATCCAACAGTCCTAATCCCATCAGTTCACTTCCAAAGACAGCCACTCTATGTACAATTTGGCAGAGGCTAATCTAACTCTTCACATTTGTTTATTTTCTTTTTCTTCTTTTTTTAATTTCAGGGAGGGATAGGGGATTTGAAATAGGTAACTATGAATCAAAACTTTGGAAAAAAGAAGACACAGCCTCTTCAACTAATTTATTGAGGTCCATAAATGCATAATTGCCTGTTGCTGCTGTTCAAATTCCAGATTTAGTCAACAGTGCATCAAATCAAACCAAAGTAACACAACCACACAAAGAGATACGTATAGAATCCAAAGTGTCATTAAACGCCTCAAAACAGTTGGGGATCTGTAGGCCTGTAAACACTGCTTCTCTTAGAGAGAAACTCATCCCTAAACACCAAAGTAACCTTTAGAAATAAATTGACAGGAAGAATATGAGGCTAAAGAAAAATCTGCTGGAGTATGACCATTCCAGTACATGCAATGTTTGTAATAAATCCTCCAGTAATTTGTACTCTTCGTTGCAGATGTCCATAAGCTATTTGTTTGTTTTCCCAAGGTATTCAAGACATTCAAACATGTTGGTTTTTTTTTTTTTTTTTTTCTGGAAATACTGATATGAATCGTATGGACAAAGTAAACAGAGTACTCTGCTAGAGTTTCCTTTTTTACAAATGAGCCATAAAATTATCCATTAATCAGTTTTGCTTCCCCAGGGGTTGAGCTGCATTGTTGAGGTTTCCTTTTCCATTTCTGATCCCTGTTTAGTTGAGGAGATTACCAAAAAAAAAAAAAAAAGTAGGCTTTTCTAAACTGCCCTGCTCTCCACAGTCTTTGGGCAGAGCTGGACTTTGTTCAGTGGTGGAGAATTCTAAATTTAAACACTCCCTATTTTTCAGCCTTTACCTTCAAGTAAAATAATAGCCCTATCATGGCTCCTTCACTTCCCATCCAGTGAACACGGTGTTCCTATCTATTTAAATTACTCCAACAAGTTCCTTAGAACAATAAAAAGGCCCTTTCAGGTCTCCTGGGCTAAGTATCTACAACCAGAGAAATAATGAAAGGCTGAGAGAATTTACTGGGAATCTGGCAGTTCAGAGCTTTGCCTCCTGTTAATTCCTGAGAAAGGTGTCAGCTCTGACAGTGCCTGAATTTATCTGGAGTGCATACCCTTTTTAAACAGGGCAGGAAGGAGTGTACAGCTGTTGTACCTGTCAATCCTCAAGGTGTGCTGACTGAAGGCACAGGGTCAGCCAGCAACTCCACTGCACATGGGATTCTTGGAGATCCAACTCATGGCCCAGGTCAGCCAAGTCTGCACCTGGTTGTGAAGCTGCACAGTGGGAGTGGGGTGAGACAATCTCAGGTGCCATAGGGTTTCATACCTGACTTCGCTGTGTTTTTTTTAAATAAGTAGGAAGGTGATGACACTTGCACATGAGCATTGGAAATGGTGTAAAATAACACAGAAGGAACAAAGTTCACGAAACTGCACACTATCATGTCACCCATAGGTTTGACCTCTATCTGACATAATTTGCTAACTGTCATCCAAAAGCAAAAGCCTTTATTTTCTAGGCGTTAGATAATTTAATACAAATTTTACCATTCATCCTGACAAAAAACAAAACTTGGGTTCTTATATTGCCTCTTCTGCCTTGCCTGTCTTTCACTCTCTGTCACACATGTGGGGGGAGATGACATAAGCTCCTTGCGGGGGTATATTTTTAGCTTAGCAGCTTATTTAGCATGCAAACCAAATACATAATCAAAGTGGTGGGGTTTTTTTTAAAGGGAAAGTCATCTCAAGGTTGACTTAAAAGCCAAACAGCTTTATCTCACCAAAGTCTCAGTTAAGTGCTGCAGTGTGCAGCCCGACGTGTAAGACGAGTGCTCTTTCCAGTGAGGCTGTGTTGATCTATGATCTAATCTAGTCTCTTTAAATAAGCTTTTAAGTATGTAACTAAGAACCTCTTTATCTGTTATTAATATCTCGTTCTGTTATCACTGCAAGCAATTTAAATATACTGGTCATATTTAATGAATTCCCCTACATATTTCCTTTCCTCTCAAAAACACACGAAGCTTGGTAAGGAATTTTTTTTACCTCTACATTCCTCATGAGCTCAGTAGCACTGTAACAACATTAGCCTCATGCACATAAAACCCTGAAATGTCTGGACATGCATGCAATGTGACTCACTCACACCTAGTGAACAAGTTCTCTCATTCAAAGGCTACAGAAGTGTGAGTTTCTTGAATCACTGATTTTATTAGTACAAACATGTTGAACTTTACTAACATACCTTTTGACTTTATTGGCGTACCTTATTTTACACATCTTAAAGACCTTGGCAGGTTTTCCATAGTTAATTTAATCAAGATAATATTCACGGGAGAAAATAGAATACCACACTAAATCATAAAAGGAATTTCTCCTAATCTCTCTTGTGTTAGTGGTGGCTGACCCAAGATGATACCTGCCACATAACCTGGATTTTTCTCATGAGGGTTTAGTTATTCTTGTCTGAAGCCAGTTCTTTTCCACAGCTGTGATTCCAGGTCGGTCTGAGCTGTACGAAATGTTGTGAGTTTTCTCATACTGTTAGGGAAGCCCTGTGTCCTGAATGAAACCTAAAGCAAAACTCATTATGCATATTTGCATTGGCTTCTCTGTCACCCAGGAAAAAGGTTTTTAAAAGAGAGCAAATAAAAGAAAGGCTGATAGAAACAATTAACTGCCTTGGGAATAGCACCTGCCAAGTCAGCTCTTAACCTGTACATCCAGTTGCCACAGAATTTGATCAGCTCTGCAGCACATTGCATCTGACTTATCCTGTTGCACCCCAGAACTGCTGAGCCTTTTGTTGTGGACAAAAAGAAAGACATCTTGAAGGTCACATCTTCCCTTTCTAAACCTCCAGCCCAAGGAAAGGTGTTTCTTTTCTTAAATGCACAGTCTGCTGCCATGACAAATATTTAGCTTAGTGGTGGGATAAATGAATATGCAAAAATTAAAATCAGGATCACAGCTCTGTTCTTGCTTAAATAAAACTACCTGATGAAGTGTTCTATTCTGACCTTCAGCTGTCTTATGCACAATTGACTTAGACTTACACTCCTTCAGCAGGTATTACATTGCTGAGAATTTTCTGTACTAGTCAGGAAGGCTTAAGCAAGTTTTGACTTCTTTGTTAACAAGGAAGTGCTTTTAGGCAATTTCAGTCACAGCCCCCATTCCTCCCTCCAGCAAACTATTGCAAAACTGGCTGAGCAGTATGATCCTGATGCCTTACTTATGCCAAATCAGTGACCAAAGGCAGCTCTAAAGGCAGTTAAACTAAAAGAGCAGATGTAGAGCATGCAGAATAAACCCGAGAATCTCATCCAACTATGTTTTTATACGGAGATATAAATCCAGTAAAGAATTGTCTAAAGGTTGTAATTCAGCAATATCTGGTTTTCCATTGTTTAGAGATTCAAGAACAGTCATTTCATCTTGTTCACACTGACATACATATGCATACACACATCCTTATACGTGCAAGCCCACACACAGAACAGAAAACAAGAAAACACCGTTTCAAAAAGAGCCCAAGTAAGACATCAATAAAGCACAAGGTGCAGGGTTTGGAACCCCATGCTAACAGTTTGTACTCACCCCTTTGTGGAAACAGATCCATGAATAGTGTACCACGTCACTACCACATTTTTGTCTCTTACTTTATAACCCTGAGCCAAAACTGTATCTTAAAGGTTCTTATCACAATTTAATGTACCACCAAATTGTGATATGTCAATCTCCAGACAAGAAAGCATTGAAGTCATAAATTTCTGCAATCCTAAGTCTGATGTTTCAGAAAGATATTTCAGCTAATTCCATCCTAATACATAAGCTCTAACCAGTAGAAAATGTAGTGTGCATTACAGTATGGATTCCTGAAGCAAGAATATAGCTAATTCCTTATGATAGTCACCAGAAGACTAAATTCTGTACCAACATGTCTTGCCTCCTCTTTCTAAATCCATTTTATAACAGTAAAAAGTGTCCTTCATTGCCCTTTTTCTTCCAGTAATGACTAGATTTTTTCTCTTTTTTTTCCCTCATTTCTTTTTTTTTTTTTTTTTAAATTCCTTGCTTTGTTAACAACCTTTACAATGCACAGGGTCTTGCTGGAAAAAAATACGCCTGGAGCCTTCATATCATTTGCATGTCATTTTAAATACATTTACATCGCATTTTAATCAAGGAAAATGCAAACACATGGTTATAACTTTTTATTTATAGAGTTCTTATAAGTCATTCAGCAAAACACACAGACAAAATATGACCTCAGGGCTCAAAAGGAAAAAGTATCAGTGAGAAGACTGTCAGCATGTCTTGAAAATCCATCTGATAATTGTCCTGCTTTACATATAGCTATTATTGTTTGAGACTGTTTAGGAACTTGTAATGTTTTGATTGAATCAATTTTATGATAGCAAAGGTCTGTCTACAAGTACCCACAAAGTAGCTCATGCAGAGAGCACACATGACTCTCACTCAGTTCTGGATGTCATCTGGCAGATATCTGCTGGGACAGAGATGCTCTGACTCATGGGCAGAATCTTGACAGATCCCCACCCTCAGATTTCAAAGTTCTGCTGAAAATAACACCCAAGATAACCTGACATCTATTGCATCTCCTCAAACTGCCATGATCTGCTCTAGCCATCTACATCTCACATTTCCTGGAAATTCTCTGCTGGTAAGGGAGAAGGGTCACAATGATAAAGTTGGCCAGGAAAAAGATGTTCTGCTTTGCCTCACAAAAGTGACCTTGTCATTCACTCACAAATCTGGCCATCCAAACCCCTCAGCAGCAGCAGCAGGAGCTCCTCTCTCCCCATCCCTACCTCCCACTCTGAAAATTCATTTGTTCCAGTGGCTGACTCCCCATCACCTTCCAGGTTAAGGATTGGTGGGATCTGCTGAGAGAGAAGCTTCATGAGAGCAAGCTCTGGAGAGGTGGCAATGGAGTGCAAATTCCAGAAATCAAGGAGTTCATAGACTATAACTAAGCTCTCTCTATAACTACAGATAGAGCAACAATACTGGAGAAATTTTGGAAATTAGTCCTTTAAAACAAAAAAGCCAAAATTAAGGCTATCAGAAGAATCTTAACGTCTCTAGCCATGTACACTCTGATGACTCTCAGCACTATACTGAAAGTCTCCATGAGAACCTGTGACAAAAATAAGACCTGACCAGACACTAGAGTTTAACTACATGAAAAGCTGTTCCTATGCCTCATCCAAAAATTTAAGGCTGAAAATTTCTGCAGTATTTAAATCCTGAAACAACTTTCCCCAAGATATTTTCCAAAATGTGACATTCCCCAAATGAAACACCTTAATCTGATTTTCTCCTGGGCATCTGGAAGCCAGAGAAGAGCAGACTGAAATTGAGAAGATTCTTCTCAGCTTAAAAATGTCTCTCAAATAAAACTGAAGAAAGTCACAACTTCAATAGGTTTATCCATCTTGAACCATGAATGAACTGCCTCAGCTGCTCAGAAGGAAAGAAGCAGGTATAAAATAGCATAATTATTGATGGTATGCTAGGTACAAAGGAGATGCTTTCAACATATAGGCTCCATACGTGTTGGCCTCAATCTGACAAACAATGCTATGAGATTTAACAGGTACTTGTAAAATGCTTAGCCATTCCTAGGTGAAAAGTCCTTTTGAGGTATTATTGTTACAGAAAATAGGAAAGGCCACAGTCTTACTCAAGTGAAGGCATAGAAACAACAGGAAATAGATAAGAAAGAGCAAAAACCGTTGTGGTACTTCAAAAAACACTGCTTCTAAAGCCATCACTTACTGTTCCATAGTTGGTCTACCTTTTTACTTTCCCAGTCTTCACAAAGCATCCATGTTTCAGAAATGTCTTATTCACCTGACAGAGATATTGTAAAATCTGATTGTCTTTCAGGGCAACCATGTAAATGAAACTGTTAGTGCACTACATAAAGTTTGCTTTAGGCTTTAAGAACAGCAATGATAAAGGATAAAATCTGTTCAAACCTACACTGATCTTTCAAGAGGGGAACTGAGACCTTTCTTTCTTTCTTCTAGAAAATATAGGACTTCCCAGGCGAAATAAAGCAGCCCTGGTGTGATTGAGGCATATGATATCGACCAAACGACTCTGTGGACTGCACTTGGTGTCTGCTCACCCTTTACAGCCCATTGGCATGGAGGGACAGAGAACTTGGCAGGGAGGACCGTGTAAGTTAGAGCCAGAGCAGAGCTTTTAGCTAATAGTGAGTTAAAACTGGTTCTTCTCTGGATTTTAGGTTTGGACTTTTCTGGTTTGGTTTGGTTTCTGGTTAGAGATTTGGGGCTGTTGAGACTTTAAAAAAGTATGAAAAAAAAAACCCCAAAACAAGAAAAAAAACCTGCTTGCCACAACTGGAAAAGTTCTTAGAAATTAAATGTTATGAAGGATAGCTCATAACTCATCCTCTGTGTCAGTACCACATTATCCACCTTTTCTGACATTTTTTCCCCTCAAGGACCGATACAGCAATATATATGTTCAGAGCTCAACTATACTTGATGATCACTGGAATGTCACCCTGCTCAAATATCTTATTTGCAGCTATTAGGATATTATTCTTTTCACAGCTACATTATTCATTCCCAGGTAAGCTCTATGAGTGACCTCCACACAGACAAGGGGAGAGCTCTTTGGACTGCTGAGGGGAAGCCTTCATTCAGGTATCATGTGACAGCAACTGATGGTAGGCATGATGAAAAGAGCCATGAAAAAGAAAATACATCAATATTTTCTTGAATTACCCCCTATTTCCTACACATTACAAACCATTTTTAGGTTATAAAGATTTGGAAGATGCCAGGTTGATAATTTTTTAAAGAAAATCACTTTGTTATCTGGGAATTTTTGTAGAAAATTTTACCTCTAATTCAGTGAAAGAATCTGGAAAAAGGGACATATCTGGCATTCCATGTTTTCTGACTGGAAAAAAAATTCATAAGAGATGTGACACGGTTCACCTACAAGTCAGTATTTCAAACCCATTTGAGAGTCATAATTAAGACTGAACTTTGAAAACTCACACGAAAAAACTAGATAGGTTCCATCCTGTTTAAAGTGGATATTTATATCAAACATCTAAACACTACTGCTGTATAATACTTCCATATCATTAACTGCTAAAAAATGCATGGACTGATCAGACAATATAAAATTGTCAGCACACACAGTTTATCAAAATATTCACTGTTTGTTGTGTTTTGCGTCAAAATCCCAGTTATGGCTGTATTTGAAGGTCAGATTTCAAAACAATTTCTTACCTCCACTTGTAAGCAAAGCTTCACAGCTGAACCCTCTCAAAAAAAAGTCAGAAACCACCAAATGAGATGCTATAAAAACATAGTTTTAAAACCTCCCTTGAAAGCAAAGACAATCTCATGATTATTATTAATAACACTACATCAGTGTAGATCAAACTTAAGGACAAAACTGCATTTTAAGTTGTGAAAGGTCACACTGATCTTGGTACCTGTACTTGCCAGGTTTATTTATATTTAATGCCACCCTGACTGTAACTTATAAAGGGCATCTATCTTGCAATTTCAAGATTTATATAGAAGAGAAAGAAAATGGAAAAACTGTGTAAAACTGTGTGATTAATAAGAATAGCTTTATATTTTAAAATTAATTGTATAAGATGCAGTACAAAAGAAAAAAATTGCATTTTATCCTGCATTTCACTGCATTATTTTTTTCTATGATTAGTCCAAAACAGAGAAATAACATCTCTTGCTATATTATCCCTGCTCAATTAACTATGTGTGGTCTGAGTTTTTTTATGAACAGCTAGTGTCTGAGCATAAAGGTTAGCTTAAGACTCATAATAAAAATGTGAAATATCATGAACTGGGTAGTGAAAGGATTTGCAACACCAACAGATTATCCTCCAGTAATGGTGTAGGCAAGCAAATAAAAGAAACATATCTGTCATCAATAACACTGTGATGATACAAGGAAGGTCACTTTTAGCAGAATTTTCATTTCTTCCTCCAGGGAACATGAAACCCCTAAGTACGTGATCATGTACCTGGAGGAGAAGCAATACTGACTGTGATCAATCATCCCTTCTATCTCTTGAATGGAAAGGGAAATTTTCAGGAGTCAACAAAATCAAAAAGAAATTAATTCATGTACAGGTCAAGAATTGTGACCACTGCCGCTATAAGTAAAGTGTGAGGGACTATTCAAAAGTCATTGAACAATTGCCTGTGCCAAAACATGGCAATTATTCTGAATGTCTTACAAACAAAATTTTCTATAACAATCAGGTAGAAGATAAACACTGGATCATTTTTTCTTGTCTTTTACTGGTTCAGTTGTGAGCTGCTTTTCTGTATTTCTGAAATTAGTCGTTCAGTTTCTCCTGAAATTTCTCTTGTTCCAAGAGTTGGGGCTTTTCCACAAGTAGTCTGTTATAAATTTGTACTCCTCATCCTTTAAAGTGGTTCTGATGTAAGAATTACCCAGAGGAATGTTACCAAGATTACTTTCTTTTCTTTCTGTAACATTGTCCAGTTCTTTTCAAGATTTCCAAACCTCAGTGATGGGCTTTGTCACAATTTAGAATGCAGCTGAAGTCAAGCATTGTGAAGTAGAAGGACCAAGAAGTGAAATGTCAACTAAAAAGCCTAAAATGTTTTTACATGTCTTGCTATCTATATTTGGTTGAAATATGCCATTTGTTTAATATTTCAACATGATCATATTGGCATGTTTTCCTTCACTTGACTGAAGAATTTTAAACTACAGGCAATACAAGAATTTTATATTGTCAAACACCATGAAAAATATATATACATGCATACACATATGTAAAGCTCCTATTTCCAATCCATTTTAAGAAAAAGGCAAGCACATTTAAAGCCTGTTTTAATTATTTTTTGCATTATTGTATTTTTTCCTGAGTTATGTTGAGAAAATGTATCCCCAGTAATATGTTAAAGCCATCACTTAATGTTCTATCATACATCACCACATATTTCAGTTCCCAGACCTTTCAGCAGTTACACAGCTGTTATTTATGGCACTTGCTACTGGTTTTATATGTTGATTATCAGAAAGGGAATAGGAGTGGGCTTTTTTTTTTTTTTTTTTTTTGATGATGGGGCACTGCAGAATGAATGCCAGCTCACATCATTAAACCACTATTCCTAATATTAAAGGGATTCCTATATGAACANGAAAGTATTGCCCTGCCTTTGCTTAGTCAGTATTGTTTTCCTTTCAGGTTGTCTTCTATGGACTCCCACTGAAAACACATCTCTAAGGAGCATTTGTTAAGGCTAAACTGACAGGTTACTAGTAGCCTTGGTCTTCCTGTTTTTAACTATTTTAATTATTCCATTATATCTACCACCAAAATAGTCTTTCTGTATTTATATACTAGTGTCAGCTTTCATACAGCTACACAAACCTGAAGTAGTATTCAATTATCTCTTTCTTTAACAGCTCTCCACCATGAAGCACCTAAGTACAACTCCAAATACAACACTGTAAAATATGAAGTGAATTTTAATAGTAAATAAAAGATGGCAAGTGTTCTCCCTCCCCACCCGTCAAACAAAAATAAACACTAAAAGAAAAGTATAATTATTTTAATTTAACAAAACATGAACAGTGACACGACATTTCAACATCAATGGGCAATCATTAACACATAGGCCAAGTTATCACAGGAGAAATGAAAACAGATAAATCATTTCAAGGAAATGGTCTGTTACTAGAAACACAAGCTCATATGCGTCAACAAACAGCATCACAAGAAAGAGCAAATTGCCATGCTCACAAGCATAGGTTATAGAAGCAAAATGGAAGAGAGATGCTTTTAGTGATAATTAAGAACTGAACTAATCATATTGTAAATATTCATTATAGAAAGATATCTTCACTCCTTAGAAAACATTTCCAGGTTACAAATGTGCAATCGACTTTTTTTTCTCCCTTGTTATGAAGGATGAAAGACCCCAGCATCTGTTGTACTACACAATCGGTCTGTTCACAACACTGAAAACTTGGGCACTTGAAGGTGAAAATATGCAAGAGGCTTTTTTCTCATTACTTATTTCTGCAGGTCTGTAAAACTGAAAGGATTAAAACTTTACATCTGTTGATTACAAGCCGAGGGAAAAGACTGGAATGGGGCAGTTAATACCCAGCTTCTTTTTAAATAGAAAACCATAATGACTTACTCTGCCTATAGAAATAAGAGAATCTGGCTGGAAGAAGATCTCCAAAATGTGGAGGGCAAATCTGAACACAATGAACTTTTTGGAGGATTTCTATTCCCATGGTGAGAAAACAGCAGAGGTGTTAATTGTGAACTACAGTTCAATATAAAGGCCCCACAGACCACTTGGTACTCAGTTTTGTTTCTCATGAAAGGCCCATTTTTTTCAGCTAAAAATTCAATCTCCAACCCCTCTGTTCCACTCAGAATTCATAGTTATGCCTAATCTGCTGCTTTTCTGGCTCACTTACAGGTCCTGTTGGCAGGTAGTGAATGCAAAATAATTTTAATGGGGGAACCCCTGGGAACGGGAGCAAAAGTTTTGAGCATTTACAATTTTACAATGACATACAGCCAGCTGTTAGATAAAATGGGCCTCCAACAGCAGAGCCCACTGCAATGGGAACGTTTTAGTGGATATTTTCAACTCAGCAGTCTGCTAACGAAGGAAGCTAGATCATCCAAACAACAAAAGAACAGAACTGGTCTGGACAGGGAAACGTCATGAGGACATATGGTACTTGTTAAACCCACTGCACAATGAGAACTCCAGCCCCAATTTGAGGGCCACAAACTATTGAGGCCACAAACAAAGTGAGGGCCAATAGACCTGAAGGCCCAATAGGAAGGCAAAGCAAATAAAATTGTTCAGAATGGCAGGAAGAGAAGAAAATAAACCACTGGACAAGGACACTTGAACATGTTGGACAGTTTGTACAAATATGAAATTAATTTGAATCAAGTCCAGAGCATATTTGAGGCATCACAATCAGACACTAATTCCCATCTTTCCTATTGCTTACTGTCTTCTGAACAATAGCTCTAAGTGATGGCAAAGGTGCCAAGTTTAAAGAAAATGGACTTAATTCATTGACCACTGAATTCAATAGAAATGTGTCCTTGTCTTCAGGGGAAGTTAGATTAATCCATTCATGAGCAAGAGTACCTGCTCATAGCAATCCTATTATAGAACAAATGGAAAAATTGTAACAAACTGAAGAATAAGCACTGTGGGTAAGAAATAACAAAAAACCTATACTTAAATATGCATCATTTTCCCTTTGATACAAAAACTAGCCATGATGTCCTATTTTACATTCATTTCTTCCCTTTCATTCCACTGATCAGTGCTTCCCAAGGTACCTGCTTATCTTGTTTTCCTCTGCTTTGGTCTTCTCCATGGAATAGTTCCCTCAATTCTTTCATGTAACACAAACATTATTTTCAATCCAGTGCCTCTGAAAACATCCACAGGAACATTAAAAGAGAAACAAGTCTGAAAAATCTTGTATTCATTAGTGTGTAGCATTTTTGAAAGGAGGGTAGTGGTTTACAGAGCTGAACTAACCTGAACTCCTTTGCAGGGGGTTCAATTGCACTTGGACAGGGAAGAGGATGAACATTCACCAGATGGGCATGAGCCAGGAGAGGAAGGCAACAGCAGGTCAGTGTAAAAATTGCTACCTGCGTGTCCTCATCCTTGGAGGTTTTTAAGACCCAAAGGGTTGAAGCCCTGGGTAACCATGTCTGAGCTCACAGCTCTCTGCGTGGAACAGTGCTGGCCAAGAGATCCCCTGAAGTCCCTTCCCACTCGATTTATATTGTGATCTTACTGACTCCACCTTCTTAATTTCTATCTCCCAGCTGAGAGGGGAAAGGAAAAAGAAAAAAGAAAAAACTCAGCCAAAGACAGCTACTTCAGTTAAAAAAAAAATATCTGTCTCTCTGGTGTACATGAGAAATCCTTTAGTCCATTTTCCTTCCCCAAGGCAGAACCATGATATCTATACCATTCCTGACATATCCATAGCTTACATTCCCCAAGAGTTCCTCTGCAGAGTTGTGGAGTCTCCACAACCCCTGCTATTAATTCGTTCTGATATGCCATTATCCTTCTCAGGAAGGTTTACCTCAACTCTCTGTTTAAATATATTTTGCTGCAGTATAACTCCGTAATTTCTTGTCCCAGCTGTTAGATACGGAGGGCAGTTAATTCTCTCCTTCTTTGAAGCATCTTGTGAATTTTTAAATGAATCTCAATCTTTTATTTAGTCTGACAACTCCCTGTCTTAACCCAACTCAGCTATAACTCTAAGCTAGATGTTTTCCTTCAGAACCAGCCCCATCCCAAATTCCTAGGCCAAATACAAGTGCAGGTGAATAGGTCTGCCTAAATGTTGAACTTCCACTCCTCCTTTCTGGATCATATCCTGACTTTTCCAAGTCACTTCTTCAACTTTCCAAATAATTTTGATTTCTAATTTAAATCTAAAAAAATTTTCCATTGTATCACTTGAGTCTTTAATGAAAATATTGACCAGAACTTCAGAATTGTGTAGCTAGGAGGTAGCTGAGCCTCTCTCCTATCTTCCTTCCTTCCTTCATTTCAATTCCATTTCCTTCCTCCCTCCCTGGAGCATTTGCAGAGAACAGTTGAAGAACCAGATGAGAAGGCAGCATTCAGCCTGTAGTGATAAAAGCCAAAATTATTTTGTAATGATAAAAGCAAAATTCTGCTTTAGTCTGAATGGAGACAGAAACCTTGATAACGTTCAGTTGTATTTGAGTCCCTTAAATCTTGTGGTACTACCAAAAAGCAATAGCCCCCTTCTAACTGCGTAATGTCCCTTTTAATACAATGCCAGAGTCAGAGCCACAGACAGTAGTCTTAATGAAAAGGTTTAAAATTATATATATATATATATATGGGAATTGTTATGACTATCAAAAATGAAAATGGCAGTCTATTGCTAATGTATTTCAAAACGGGAACTTTGTATTTTGGAATAGAGATTGAAAATCATCCACAGCTCAAGTTACAGATAGATGCAGACACCTTGGCTCTGGTCAGCAGCACACAGTTAAAAGGTATCTCTAATTAATAAAAAAATTTTTTTTTTTTTTAAATCACTGCTCATCCATCAGGTATTCCAATTTTACATTAGGTTTAATGTAGTTTAATATAGTTTTATTAATCAGCAGTACCCTGGCCTGACACTGAAGAAAAAGAGGATCACACAGGTGGAGACCTCTAGAAACCTTTAAATAAAGATTTAATCACATTTCCTGTCAATATCTATCAAAGAAAGCAAAACATCTTTGCTATTTTCTGTCCTATTCAGCACTAAGAAGGACATAGTAAATTTTTCCTTCATCAGAAACTGAGTTTGTTCTCACCATTCCAATCAGGATTGACTTTCTCAGATAGTCCATAACATATATAGCATTACTGCCAGGTGCATTGTTTTCCTCTACAACAAAGAGTCCCTTCATGTTCCCTGAGTTTATCATGTGCCAATGACATCTGCAAAATCTCAGAGAAGGAAAACACAGAGATCCAGAGAAAAAATACTCCTAAGATGTAATTATAAAAATGTTAAACTTTAGGAAAAAAAAAATTGAAACCAGGAAGGTAGAAGATCTCTGAGGCTTTCAAACCAGGGAAGCATTTTCCACTCAGTTTAAAGAATTGCAGGCTTGTCCTGGCACCTAACAGTATCAATCAGGCAAAATACCTCAAGGTATCTCCTCCCTTTTCACAACAACAATTTCATAGCAGTGCCAGGCTGAAATAATGAAAATCTCACATCCTTGTTGCCAGTTCTTACCCATTGTACCAGAGCAATATAAAGATTTAGCAGCAATCCAACAACCCAGAACCGAAAATGATTTTGCTGAAAACCAAAGTAGGGGTGTTTGCCAGATTATTTTGAAGCCAACTCAATTCCTCAGTCAGGTTTACTACTTTCTTGTGCAAGAATTTGTGCTGGAATAGCAGTCATGGACACAAGGGTGAAGAATATATGGCTTGTATTATTAGCCAAACCCTAACTGCAGTGTCAGAATCCCAAAAGACACATTAGCATGTTTGGAGCAGTAGGATGGTGGGAGGCAGGAATCTGTCACTGAATTTAAACCTGGTCTCACTCACACTAGCTGCACACCAATATGCTGCTCTCAGTTTTCATCCCTGTAAGAGAAAAAATCAAGACCAATGAGTTAATGAAATGTTGGGTGAAGAATCAGCTAAACATGTCAAAATGCCACAAAAAATATTGCTCCCAGAAGAGAGAGAATCGAGAGTTCACCAGAAATGGCATATGGCTGGCAATCATTATTAATAACCAAAGAAAGGAAAAAAAATCTTCTCCCACCCCACAATTCAGTCAGATCCTTTCCTGGCTACCAATCGAAAATGATAAATTACACACACTACAAAACATTCCAAAGTACATATGTCAATCCCTCTACTTCAGGTTTATTTACAGTCTTCTCAAAGAGGCAGACAACTGAGGAAGAACCTCCCATATAGTTAAACCTCAATATTATTGAGTCATTAAAAGTCACAGCAACTGAGACTTAACCACAAAGATCAAATCCAAATCGCACCTCTTCTTAAATGTCATTCTGCCATCATCCCTTTCTTCATTATTCTCTTTTTCCTTGTCATGATTTTCATTATCAATTCTGTTCAGCGAGCATAGTTCTGCAATTAATTTTACAGTGTTTTAGTTAATTTTCTTGCCCCAGCCCAGAATCACAAATAGTGTTTCTTCCTGTAAGAAACCAGCTTAACAGGGTTAACAGACACCAGTACGACACATCAGAAGCATGGAATCCAAATACCTAACAGACTGCAAAGAAAAATGTAGCCTTCTCTCTGTATAACATTATTATAAGATCGAACAGATATAGAATGAAGCAAGATTAATTTAAAATGCAAGAACATTGTCTCTTCTGGCTTACAGTCCTTGTATTTAGAAATCAAAATAGATTTCAAGTGGATAATCAAACCCTGAAGTTTTATCTTTTCATAAAAGGTCAGTTCACCATTGATGTAAATCAGCTGAATTTTATTTCATACCATAACATTTATCAGCATCAGTGGAGGATCTGTAAACACAGGGAGAATAGTCTTGCAGTTCAGTCTCTAGTCTAGGAATGAGGAGCTCAAAGTTTAGTTCCTAGCTGTGCCAACACTTTTCTGCAAGAACTTCAAAAGCAAATCCCCAAGCATCTATTTTTGTCCTATAAAAGTGAAACAAAACATTTCTGGATAGTGTATTTAAATTGTAAGCCAGATGAGGCAAGACAAACAATAAGTTGTTATCAAAATGATAGGAGCATAGTACTCATCCCTTCTTGTCTCCAACTACTAATCTGGTCTCTGTGGGCTAGTAAAAAATACTCTGTGATTCACCCTGGGACCCTGCCCACACCAAAAGAGATCCTGAGTAAAACTGTCTAAAAAACTTTCCTTAAGTCATTTACAAGTTATTTCCCTAAGTAAAGTCCACAAAAGACTTCAGAATCCCAGCATAGAAATGGTGACATTTTTATTTTCTCCAGTGTCAGGTAGCACCTCAGCCAGTTTCTAACATAACTAATTGCACATGGTGAACTGCTGTTCAACAAATGTAGCCCCCTACATTTTGATGCCTGTCAAATCTGCTCCATCGCTGTCCAAAACCATTCCACCTAACATCTAAACTCATTCCAAGATTCTTCACAACTTAGTTACCTTCTGTCCTTTGTTCATACTCTTCAGTTACTTGTTCAACCACCTGTTTCCTTTTCAGCTCCAAGATTTCAACTGATATAAGATGTAGCCCTCAGGCATGATTTAAAGTTTAAATTCTCTCAGAATTCCTTAGCCAAAATAATACTGCTACTCTGAACCTTATGATTTTATTTCTACTATCTCCCTTGAATAGTCACTTTTACCTTCTGTTCAGGGCTGTCTCCACAAAAAGAAAAGTGAGTGCAAATATTCCTTAAGCATTGAAGAAGGAACTACCATGAAAAGTGCAAACACAACAACACAGTCTACAAATAGGAAGGCCAGTGAATTCATTTCAGGTTTCTGATAGGCCAAATAAAGCAGTTTTATTCAGTCTGAGATGTAAAAGACACTTAAAAATATATAGGTGTTCTCAAAAAAAAACAACATTTAAAAAGACACCTGAAATAGCTTGTGCACCTGATCTGGGGCTACAGAGATTATGAAAATTATACCCACCTTCAAAGCTCGGACACCCAGGGGAATTCAATAAACCACTCAAAGATCTGACAAATCTGTCAAACAGGGTCTTGTGAATGAATGCACATGCAATCAGATGGCATAACTGTGATAGCAGATAAAGGAATCTCAAGTTTCCTGAAAGCTAACAAGCTTAAATCATATCTTAGTCCAGACAAAAATCCAAGATAATTTGAACACCGGGTCCATATGTCCCACACTTTTTCTTAGGACAGGACCAGGAAGAAATATTAACATCAAACTTCCAAGATTAACTCATCTTCTACATACTCTTTCTGCCTTAGCCTCAGAGAACAAAGCCCCTGTACTAAACCATTTACAACACTGCATTAGAATGAGAAAAGAGCAGATTGCCAGACAGTCTTGGTAAAAAACCCAATGTGAATGTCATCTACATGGAGCAGATTGTTAAAAATCAACCGGCCTGAACTTGTTCACACAGAAACAACTACATAATAAGAAAAAATAGGCAAGAAAATTGCAGCAAAATATGCTTCAAATATTTGCAAAGAGAAGGGGGTAAAAATCTCTTAAATTATCTGCTGTGAATTGCTGCACTCCCAAGTTTCAGCATCACTGTGTGTTCTACTATTTAAACAGGAAAAATAATAAGATTTCCAAAGTAATTTTTACATACCTTAGTAACCTAGTATTAATATGCAAGGTCTGGAAATCAAGCTGAGACGTCATGACAGGACTGGTATAAATAGGGGAAATAGTTGATGATTGTAGTGATTATCTATATCGTTAGGGGTAAATCGACAGTGAAACTTTATGAGTTTTCCTTCAGGTGTGCAACAACTGATATAATGCACTCGATATCTGTAGCACAATAGAACAAATCTGCCATTCACTCATTCTTTTTAACAGAGTTAACCTTAAATAAATTTCCCAAATGTCTTGCCTGATGTAATCCACAAAACATTATCCACAACTCTGCTTTTGAAAAATTACTCAAGATTCCAAGGAGGTGAAGAAGTATCAGTCCAGCTGCAGGTGAGATGTAAGACCTGGCTCATTTCTTACAGATGTACTCAGAAACAAGAGGGACTTATACATTTGCAAATAATCTGGCCCAGTCAGGTGACATAAGCCAAAAATTTTACTGCTGTTTTTGTCAGAAATAACTAAACCAACTCACTGCACCCCAGCATATGCTCCTAGGGATAATGCAACTAGGTGAAGCTGTAAAGGAAAGTACATGTGAGTCAAGCCTACGAACAAAACTGTGCAAACAATTTCTTTAACAAACTTAAAATTGCATTCAGTTGATAAAATTCATGCCATTCTCTGGTCAGGAAATCCACTTGCAGCCCTGCAGGCATAAACCCCTCTCTTGCCCTGCAGGACGTGGCACACTGGGTTCCACAGCTCTCCTTCTTTTGGGAAGAGGAGGGAGAGGCCTCACCTTCTCCAGGGTGAAAACCTTCATTTCAGCACTTAGGAATCAAGCCCATATTTATTTCAATTTTTATCTAAAACTGTTGCATAAATCCTAGTCAAACTCAGAAATCATTTCAAAATGATTGAAGTCGCATTGCTTTGGGAATTATTTGCTGGGGGAAAATAAAATTCAAAATTAACAGTTCTCCTCTAAATAAAACAGCCTTGTATTCTCTTTCTGGCTATGCCACAAGCTTAGTCTGCTTAAGTTATTCAAATTCTCTTTGCCTGACTTGTCTTATTGTTCAGACACTGATCATGATGCTGCAGGTCTCCAAGGGTGCTGCAAAACTGCATCACTAATACCAGGGGTGATTGAGACTTCTGTATGGAAGATAGGATGGAAATGAAAAAAATAAGGTTTTGCAATGAGCAGCAATAAAGACTTTTACTGCTTTGACAATGAGACAGAGAGAAGAATCAAACATACAGAGACACATTTGATTCCAGATAAAGGAAATTGAGAAAAAATGCTCTAAAGAGTGTAACTCTATGAGTATTGCTGGATTTGGTAAACTTTGAAATTTTACTGCTGTCCGAAACTACCATTCCAGCAAGCTTTTAACTCTTGCTGTTGAAATTTAAAATATTTATTTTATGATAACTTAACATCTGGTAACAACAAGCTACAATCTCATTTTGAATTGTTTGAAATGAGAATTTAACTTATATTTAACTAGAAATATGCATGACAAGTGATTGCTATGTTTGCTGACAGAGGCCTCATCTAGGAGCTCTACCATCAGAGCATACAAAAATCTGCAGTACAGGAACCATGATGTTGTGCAGAGCTCTCTGAATAGCCTGTAAGAAGTCATACAGGCTATGAATATTGATGCTTCTCGCTTTTTTTAAATTAATCACCAACAGATCACATTTTCTGCCCAAAGATTGACCCACCCGTTGTGCTGGGGTGGATAATGCCCTGGATTGACCACGTTTCTCATGGAAGGTCATGGATAACAGCCTGACGTCAACCTCCAGAGGCACTGGACTCCTTCCATAAATGTCAGTCTGGGAAGGCAGCAGGAATGGAGCAGGGCTTGCACATCAGCACATGGTTGAGCTCATGCAGGTGGTCATAACTTATTGCAGATGGAGATATAAATTGCTAACATCTCTCCCAGGACCATAACATTAAGTATGTATGCACAATACCATATGTAAGAGTTTGAAGCCACAATGACTTCCTCAGGAGAAGCATCATTTAGGGAACTGAATGGTGGAATTTTTTCTTTCATCTGGAGGAAAAGGGCCCAAAGGAAAAGAGTGGTGAGATGTTTGTTTATCATTTTTGAACGAGCTGCTAGAAAAGAAGACAAACAAAAGATTTTTGTCCTGAAGAGGAGAGACATTGTGATCTTTATTTTTATCACTTACCAAGCCAATGGCATGAATACAGTAAGGGATCCTCACCACATTCCAAGACAATATTGGGGTTGCAGGAGAAAGAAATGTGTCTCTTCCCCTTAGTTTAAAAGAGGAAGAAAGTTGGTGGGTTCTACGAAAGCCTAAATTAAAAAGTCATCTATTTAAGTGGCAACTGTGCCCTTCAAGTTTGAAAAGTAACAGATTTAATACCTCAAACTAAGGATAATACACCACCCACAGCTTCAATCTACAATTTCAGGAAAGAAATTGCAGTAGTTTGTGAACATGAGCACATCCTAGTGTGGCTGTGGGAATCTCCACAGATCCCGTTAACTCTCTAAATGCTTAATAGTGAAGAAAATATTCAGCTAAGATGGAAACAGAGACTTTCCCCAGCTGTTTGTGATTTAGGAATGTAGCAGTTCTACCAAAAAAAGGTTACCAAATTGTCCATTCCGATTCTCCCTGTACCCTCTGACTGCACCCTGCCTCCCAAATCATGCTGAGCTCTCCAGACACCCATACACACACACAAAGATTAAATCTGCTTTTCTAAGCTAGCATCACAGGGGTAATGCTTGGACCTGATGCAAGAGCAATGGAAGTTTTTCTACAGTTAACAAATATATTGGTGTTTAATCCTCCAAACATCATAAACATTAGTGCAAATATTTTAATAAGCTACTGTGTAGTCATTAAATATTGAAATCTGTTCTTAATTAAGTGCTTCATTTTACATAATAATCCTCATTCTCAATGCAAGATTTAGTCGTGTTGCAACACAAGGGCAGCAGCATGACATGATGTGTTGGACCATCTGTGTTTACAATCACTGACTTTTCTAATGTATATATGAAAATGAGGTCAAGCCTGAAACAGGTTGCTTTATTTAGTTTGAAGATAACTCAGGCTGTTACTAGACACCAAATCCATGACTTTTCATAAGTCTGACCAATTACAGAAGTGAACTGTTCTGTTGAAATAACACTTCTGAAAGTTTTTCTCATTTCTTGGAAAATGATGCAGTGCTGCAGAACTACTTAAATTTATCCTTTTTTTTTTCTTTGCTGCTGTAAGTACCTGTGGCAATGTGTATGCTGAAAATTAGAGGAAAATACAATACCTATGGACTTTTTCCCCTCTTTCGTCAATAGAGCCATACGTTCAAACAGAATTTAGACTATGTACAACTTCACTTTAAAATTACATTTCCAGGCCCATTCAACTTTTAAACATCTCCTTACTATTATTATTATTTTTAAACACTAAAATATTTACTGACAGATTAATAGAAGATGATATTCAGCTATGCAGCTGTTACCAAAAGGAACTATACCATCCCAAGTTTAACTTGCATTGCATTAGTAAGAATATCACCACAGAAAGAGGCCAAACCTGTGCATGAGGGAGGTTTGGCATGGGAAGAGAAGGAGGACAAAGACATCACAGCACTGAGGAGAAGTTCATACTAATACCTACAACAAAACAAGGCCACTCCTTGTGGGAACTGCAGCCACAACCACCAGCAGGCTGTGGGAATTCCTGTGGAAGGCAGGAGCTCTCTGTTTCCCGTGGACTCAAAGTACACCAGCAAAATTTGTACAGTGTGAGGGACCAAATATACATGTGTTGCCTACCTCTCCAACTCTACACCTAAGGGTAATAAACTTCTCACAAGAATAGCAACAGAAATTGAGAGAGTAACTTTAAGTCCTTGCAAGACTCCTATCCCCACACTGCCCAGGAATTCTTCCTGGGCATTCATTTCATCCTGGGCAAAGAGATACCATCACCAAGCTTCTGAAACCAAACATGTGAAACGTGAAGGCGAGTTACTCTTTGCTCACAATGTTTGGTGTTTTTTCTAAAATCATCAGCACCTGTAGCCATGGGATAACTTGGTACTCTTTTTGAAAAACAGCCATGACTCTAGCTTTCAAAGTTTCAAAATTAAAAAAAAAAAAAAAAAAAAACACTATACTAGCTTGTATAGCCAGATGGCAAATAAAATTGAAAGAAAGCAACTGAAATGCATTTAGAATCTCTAAATAGATTTGGCTTGAATTTTTATCACTGTGACTGGCAAAGCACTAACTTCTATAAATGTATGAAAGGTTGGGATACTCAGGATGGTTAAGAACTAACTCCAGTGACTCCTAATATTAGAACTAGCAAAAGCTGCATTAAATCAAGGTAAGAATATTTTAAAAAATAATGCCAAAATGTGAAAGATTGCAGACATCACTCTTAGTCACCATTTTTCTTTTCTTCTTCCTATGCCTTTGATCTTGAGAGGCAATAAAAGTAATATGAGCTATGAAAGGAAAATCATATAAAAGGGAGGCTTCAGAGGTCCATTAAGCACAATCAGTTACAGGGAATGAAGGACAATACATGAGCAAAGAAAGAAAAATTCAATTTTTGATTTTTAATCATGACTTTTTAAAATCATTTGAGACTAATTTCTTTAGAGCAACTGTAGCTTCCCAGAATACTTTTGACCATTTATAGACCTTGCTATATATTCTTCCTCATTGTGCTTTAACACTGCACAAAGACTTTTCCCAAGCAATTTCTAGCCCATCAACTTCTTGTTCCGAACTAGTAATTACAAAAAGTCTTTTTGCATTGCTTTGCATTGAACTTCTGAGAGTGAAACAAAGAAGGAAGTACTTGACAATAGATCCTCAAACCATTGTTTTAAAGTGATCAGGCAGGGATAAATTTGCTTAACTGACAGCACAAGTAATCAAAGTAATGATTTAAAGGGAAAATGCTCTACAAATGACAACCAACTTTCCCATTGGTAAAAAGTAATTTTAAAAAAATATTTTCCAATTTAAAAATAGAAGAAAATATTTTATCCAACAACCTCAGCTATGCTCACTAAGAAGACACTGTAAAATACTTAGAACAATCAAAGTAATAATCTAAATGCAATATTCCTGTTTTTAAGTCAGATAATCTGCAAATGTAAGGAGAGCTCTTCCTCATCCCAGTATCTATTCAAGAAACTAATACATTGGTCTAAAAAGTATGATTTGATATCTCAATGATTCCCTCATTGGCTCAGTAATATCAAATATATGGTTGAATGTGGTTTCTGAAATTCCAGCACCTCTGTTGCAAGGAGCAGTATGAAACAGCCATCTTTGTCCACATCTACGACATCTACATGGGAAATCATGCTTGGTTACAAGAGAATTTTGAAACTTGCACACCTGAGAGGAATTAATAGAAGAGAAAAATGTATAGAGATTCTGATGTGGAACTGACTGTGCAGATCTGAAACAAAAAAAAAAAAAA